>MQRK01234432.1:11033-21857 GCA_001938485.1 Girardia tigrina
CTCCTCGAGTATTTTAGTAATTCTTTTCAACCCTCTATTGCTATTGGACGATTCACAAGAGTTTTTTGTTCCAATCGGTAAAGCCATTCGAATGGCTGTTATAACTTCTCCACTTACTTATATAGTTAAATTCGATCGACTATCATTGCACATTAATAACATATAACCAAAAATGATGGGAATCGAAATACTCGTCGATTTAATCGAACTTTGTCGCAATCTAGCCTGAATCTCTAATTCAACATCCGACTTCATTATCGAAACAAAGTGAAGTAGTTCTTCTTGAATCAACGCATTAATATAATTCGGTACAATATAACATCCCCATTCTTTAATTCCCTCATGATCATCGATCTCTGTACGAATCGAAACTGCATTAACTTTTAAAATTGATCAATACATATCTGTTAATTTAGTAAATGAATGTCCTCTTACTTTTAAATCTATATCACATTCTACAGTTACTTCACTTTGTAACTCCTGAGATAGATTAAATAGGCTATGATCTCTTTCAAATTTGAAATTCGTATCTAATTGATAATCCGACATAATAGGAGAAAAAATATAAACAGCAGCAATCAATGAATTCCACGGTTGATTGAAATTAATAGGAATACATTCTGTTTTGGAACAGGGATCTTCTGAATAGATGGATACTCCATCAAAGATCTTCATGGATACTCGTGATGCTGAGTGTATTGATAACTCTTTGCTGATGAGAACATTCTTGTTAGAAAGTTTATCAGTGCTTGAGTAACTGTTGGATAAACTATAGAATATGTTACTAGAACCACGTTTTTTCAAGATTGCTTCACTAGACAAACTGTCAATCATTATGACGTCTCGGACAGATGAATGTTAATATCCATTCTCAAATGGAGCTTCATATTTAATATAACTGCACTCTATAGCATAATTAAGAGGATAATTTTTAATTGACAAAACCGATCAAGAAGGAATAAAAACAATATCAATCATTTGCTGTGAATCCGAAAATAAATCATGGTAAAACAGTTGTATTGTATTATCACCAGTTCCGAGACCTTGAAATTGAAGTACTTTTTGAGAAGAGAATGATGTGTCTTCGATATATTTAAAAAATGGGATCTACATTTGATGTGAGTTTGTCTTTCACTATTATATATATAATTTATATAATCTGGTCTGTGTTTAAGAAAACTTACTAAGAGTTAGCTAAGAACGCCGCAAACATATAAAGAAATACGGCCCTCTTTAGGGCCACAATTTGTGATTGGACCGTAAAAGTGCCCTTGGTAGAGCTCTTCAGTTTCCAATAAGATGCAGGAACCATTTTGATGCTACTTGGTGAGCAAACACCCAAAACTACAAATTGCTATGAAGGTTTTTACAATGTTCTTAATGTCATATTTCACAACAGCCACCCCAGTGTTTGGTCCTTGTTTGATTGACTGGAAAGAGATATAGATTGTCATAGACTGACTTTGGCAAATGCTCAATCAGGTCGTTCAGAGGTTAAAAAGAAACAATATGCATCACTACATGAGGCTGTTGCATTGGCTGTGCAAGACTACAATGTGAATGCATTAGATAATGATAAACCGAAATACCTGGGTAGACTAGCTAATTTGCAATGAATAAAATCTTGTTCCTAATTTTTGGTTTTGTTTATGTCTCATGTATTGACATTTTAGTTAATAATAATAAATTTGACAAAATTCTTAATTTAAAATTAATAATTTGACGAATTGTCCTGTGTCGAATTGTCTTTGACGAATTGTCAGGGAACCATTTAATTTATATCGATTCGGTGAATAGTAATCCATAGATATTTGAATAGATTGCGTATTGGCCATGTGATTATGTGAGTGTAAATGGTGTATGTATGTGTGAATGCGATTAGTATGTGTGTGTTAATGTAATTGTTAAAAGAAAAATTAAATCGTGATTGGATAATTGTGTGTGTTTGGGGAAACAAAATATTGATTTGTCTTTCTTTGTCAGAATTTTGAGTTTAACCCTTTACCGCATAGTGGATCATATATGTTCCAAAATTATTTTTCATAATTTTATTACCCTAACTGCATAGCTTGCCAAATATGGACCACACTGTTTGTTTGGATATTTTCCATGAAAAAATCATTTAAAAAATATGTATCTCTTTATTTCTATTTTCCTATATTATATATTTTTTAATTAAAATAAAAAAACTGCGAAAAAAAGTGTGAATATAAATATAATTAAAAAAATTGAGTTCTTGTCTTAAAAAAAATGAAAACTGTCAGTTCGGGTCAGTTCAGGAGTGTAAAAAGTGTTAATTCAATTTCACTAAAAATAAATAAAAATCGTTAATCAAATAATAAAATCTGCTCTCCTAAAAAGTTTTTCAATTTGAAAGACACTAATTCAAAAGAACTTTCTTTACCGATTGGAAATACAACTGTAAAACTATCACTAATAAAGCTGATGGAATTTTCACCAAAAAGAAATTTAATATCAATTCGTTTAATGATTCAATTTCAAGTTAGGTAAATAAAATGAGATCTATAATTTCTTCTAAAGATTTCAACTTTTCTAAACTTTAAAAATAAAACCAAAACCGAATCAAAAGTTCTTAAAAATAATATATTATCCAAGAGGACTACCCTGCGCTACATGGGACAAATAGTTATATAAAAAGAATTATAAAACAAAGGTGTCTATAAAATATAATTTCTTATTTACAATTTTGTTCAGTTATTTAGCCACTTTAGAGATAAAAGTCAGTAGTGAGATAGGAGTACCACTAAAATTATAGCTTTAATTCGGTACCGGTGCCATTGAAGTTATAATCAAAGTTTTTTTTGTTTTTTTTCGATACGGAATCTTATAGAAACGATAAATGGATGTTAGCATCATAAATCGGCCATCAAAGTACCATAATGCGCTCACTTTAAAGTACCGTTGTGAAGTTATACAAAAAACCTCTGTCAAGAAATCTCCTCAGTTCCAATTACTTTATCTTTACAAATAAACATTGAAATTTTAAGGCCAGAGTGGTCTGATTTCGTCGAATTTACTGATATTCCAATGTGCGCTGAAAATGGATGAATATCGGAATTTTCCGTTGAAAGGAGTACCACACTAAATAAAACAATATACCGTTACAATTGACATGATGTCCAAATAAAATCGAGATTGATGGTTGCGGGCAACGGGGACTGAAGGGATTCCTAGACAACGCAGTTTTTGATATATATCAACAACAGTGCTTTACAGAAAGTCCTGTTCTAAATTGAAAATACCGATTTGCTGTTTTATATAGTGTTAGAAGTTCTTGGAACATCCTCAAAAATATTATTAACCCTTCGTAACATGGTGTGACACTTCTGTAACAAACCGTTGTAACTCTTACATGATCTCTAACTATTAACACATCACATTTTAAATTACTATTGCATATCTGTTACTCAACGATCTATACAACATCGGTGATTTATTAGTACCTACAGGTGGCGTTGGTGGTAAGATGATGAATTTACAGTTCTCTCTATTACATTGTGTGGAGTGCGCGCATGCAAATTACTTTAAAAAATAAAAAATATTTGTGCTATTGATATTGTTGATATTTTTGAAAAAACACAAAGGTAAATTGATTATTTTGGATTTTATTTACTTAGTTATATAAAATAAATTGAAATATTGTTGTATCAAAGAAATGTATGTTTGTGACAGTTCTGTCACATTGAGATATAGAGTATATTTTCTCGTTGACACTGATTCTGTTGTTTCTGTTTTACCCATTAATTTCAATTCAACAATTAACAACACTTCACATCTGGAACCACCATGGTCGATTAAAACTGAAGACAATTATATCAAAACAGTAAATAATATTATCG
This sequence comes from Girardia tigrina, assembly GCA_001938485.1. Lineage (NCBI taxonomy): Eukaryota > Metazoa > Platyhelminthes > Tricladida > Dugesiidae > Girardia > Girardia tigrina. The sequence goes on from MQRK01234432.1 coordinate 14,894, forward strand.
AAAAAGATATACAAGGAACAATATATAAGAATTTTGAGCCATACATTAAGGCTTTAATTAGAGACAAAAACAATAAAAACTATGAGGACCTTACACAATAATCGATCAGAACAAACACTCTTTCATATTAAACATTAATGAGGTTACAAAAGAAATAAAGGAAAAAAGATTAAACTTCATCTTAACAAAAGAATTGAATGATGTTCAAATGGTCCTTCTTGACGCAGGAATTAGAAGAAGACTGAGGACAAAAGATCATCTTACGAAGGAAAATTAATTAAAAAAAACCTCACCCAACAGCCACAACATTTATAAAGCAAAACTACAAAAACGACTTAATGAAAACATGACAAGACAAGTACGAAGGACCATACCAAATCATAAAAACCAACAACAAAACTGTCACAGTAAAAATACATAATCAAGAGAAAACATTCAACATCAGAAATGTAAAAATCATATAAAGACGGCATATAACATACTCCGTATTTTTTGGTGGGGGTTATTGTATATTTTTGTTTTCTCACTAATACGTGTGATATCTTTGTGTGGATGAACAAACCTGCTCAACTAAAGCAAAAAATATTTTAAAAAGGTATAACACAAATAAGCCAAAGAAGTGGGGATACAAAATATATGTCCTTAGTAGTGTCAGTGGCTTTGTGTATGATTTCGAAGTAGTCAGTGGGAGGGAAAATGTATTAAGAACTGGAGAACCTGATTTTGGAGCAGCATCCAATGTTGTCATAAGACTGTCTAGAATTGTACCTAAGAACCAGAATTATAGACTGTATTTTGATAATTATTTTACTTCTTTGCTACTTCTTCAATATTTAGCGCAAAATGGCATCCTCAGTCTCGGAACAATTCGTAGAAATAAGTTGTGTGGGAATAAACTACCAACGGAAAAAGATCTTTCTAAACAAGAACGTGGATTTTCGGTTGAGTATGTTGCTAATATTGAAGGAACAGATGTGACGACTGTCCTTTGGAAGAATAATAAAATCGTCACTTTGGCCTCTAGTTTCGTCGGCGAACAGCCAAAATCAGATGTTCGTCGATATGACAAATCAAAAAGAAAATATATAACAATCGAACGACCTCACGTAGTAGCGGAATATAATCGTCATATGAGTGGAGTTGATTTCATTGACAGCATCAGGGCAAGGTATAAGATCTTGTTGAGAAGCAAACGGTGGCAAGTCCGAATATTTTACTCTTTTCTAGACCTTGCAATAGCCAATGCATGGCTTCTTTACAGAAGAGTGCGTAAAGAGAAGAAAGTGGAAGACAAGGAGCTGGCATCAGCAGATTTTCGGCTTGAAATTACCATGGTGCTGTGCAAGCTCAATACAGAAACTTCTATAAAGCGACGAAGCATAGAGCCTGACATTCAAGCTAAGAAACATAACGCTCCAGCGCAATATGCGCCTCCAATTGCAGTCAGACAGGACCAAACTGGACATTGGCCAACCTGAGCAGACAAACGCATAAGGTGTAAGCTTCCAGGTTGTAGTGGTGTGTCTCAGACAATTTGCTTCAGTTCTCAAGCCAACAATAGTAATTTACATTTGACACGAGGAAGTAGAGATCGTTTTGTTTCAGATAATCGGTTCACATCGTTTAATATTCTGTTAACCAGAATTACTTTGAACAGTATTTTCAACTTCATTTTTATCATACGACATAATAGCTTATATTTCAATCGTACTGCTTTAATCAGCTTCCTGAAGTTATCTTTCAACTCCGACTTTATCATTTCGTCTCAATTTATTCATCACCAATTGTAGTCCTGACGAGGACTGTGGCTAGTTCCCTCACAATCATTTTGATGTTAAGCCGATCACATTTTATTCGTGTAGACTAATTCAAATCAAGTCTCCATCGGTACATTTAAAATTCAGGATACTCGTGTTAATAAATTCTCTGATTATAAGTAAAACTTTTGCTTTGATTACATTTAACCATAAACTTCCGAGCAACTTTAAAATTATTACGTCATTGCAAAAGAAAATCATTAAGTTTTTAATCAATTATATAACTGTTGGGTATTAGAAATCTTTAATATAATTATTTACTTTTTAAACACAAATCTTAAATATTTAATCATAAATCTTTATTCTTTAAACTTTAATCTTTAATCACTAATCTTTAATCTGATTACAATTAATCAGAAAGGACTTCCAACATAAATATATGAATAATGAACACAAATTCTTTTATGAAACTTTATTTCACATAACATTTATTAACAAGTCAAAAATAATAATAATAATTCAATTCTTGATGACAGAACACAAACACAAAACAATATTTCGTACGAAATAACAGATTACAGTAAAAACTTTGAATCTCCAAAACGAACGAATGTTTAACTTTAAATTAAACCTTTTTCTCCCATACGGGTTACTTATGGTTTAAAAGAATAATATTTTAAAAGAATAAAATAAAAATAAAATAAACTTTGTATTTACGTTACTTGTTATGAGAATTCTTGTTAGGCAAATTTTCAGCAAATATTTTTGGGCAAACTAAAACTAAATTTGCTGCTATTTATATAGTTGTTATGATCAGCCTTGAAAATTGATAAAATAAAACAAAGACTAAAATATTTTTAATTTTCAATTCCAAATTTTGATAAACTAAATATTATTTTGTTTGAAATTAATAATTTTACCAAAAGAATTATTTTAAATTGTTTTTTCTACATAAAATTTTATCAAAAGTGTTCATATGTATTTTTCGAAACCCTAACATAACGATTAAGTTAACTTAATTAGAAAATAAGCCAAGACAAATAAAACGATAAAATTAAAAGTGTTTAAAATTAATCAATTAAATTATTTATAAAATAAGCCGAGACAAAAATAAAATGATAAAATTAAGTGTTCAAATTGATTAAATACCAAAATATGAAATATAATGATAGATACAGTGACATGTATTAGACACTCTATTTAAATCCAAAATTCTTTGAACCTTAAATTACGACAAAAATAAATTTTAATTAAATTATTTAGAAAACTATCGTTCGGAAATTAATTATAAATATTTACAACACTTCCGTCCGTACGATCCGGTTACATACCCGAACCCATGGACCGCTTCGCTCGATCCCTTGGATACGGGGATGAACCAACATCGTACCTCTGGCACTCAAATTCTATTGGTTCCGTCTTAATAAAACGTTTCCTTTTCACATCGATCATGATAATATTGAATAACGTTAATGAAATAAATCAGATATATTTATGAGAACAATGAAGGATTTGATTATTTATTTGGGATCAAATATTTCAATCAATAAATAAAACTGAATAATAAAATTGAAAATAAAATAGGAGTAAACACAACATGAAATCATGAAGCAAATTAATAAATTAAATCGAAAATCATAATTATTAAATATAATAAAAATAACAAGTGAAATATATCAAAATGAGATGAATAGACCAAGTCAATGACAATACATCTCTGTGTTCTTTTTCTTCCAAATTAATAAATACAAAAGATAGTTTCGTTGCTGGATACATATTAAACGTTCGCCAACAAATTGAAATAATGTATCATAATAATCGAAAGGTAAATCAAATTGAAAAATTTTTAAATTGTGTTCGTGCAAAGTGTGCGAATATCTGAGGTAATCGTACGGGTTTTTCGTTCTGACTGCTACTGAGGTTAGGGTATTTATACCCTACCAGATACACACAAACTTCAATGGTTCGGCATCCTGTATGCCGATTACTGCGAGGCTGAATGCGACAAAGGATGTCGCGACATCCTGTCAAACCGAATCGACAGATAATCAACTGTCGTTCTATGGCAGATTGTGAGGAGAAAGGTTATTATTTTTAATCTTCGTTTTGTAAATTTTTGATTTTCAGAACTATGCTTATGTTAGCTGTCCTGCGTTCCTGACAACTGCGATCGGCGAAAACCGGTTTGTTTATCAATGGACCCAGCCTGCAAATGCACAGTGTGTCAACTTCTATCTGAGGTAATCGTACGGGGTTTTTTATTCTGACTGTTTATCGTTGTTTTAGCTACTGCCGACCTACCGCAGAAACAGACAGTTGGAGGATGTCGTGATTCAGACTGAATCATCAAGGTAATAATTTTATTTAATCGAAAACTCTTCTCTTTTAAGGATTTCTACAAGGTTTTGGCTGAAATTCTCAAGGATCCTTCACTTTATTCTCCGTCCAGCGCGCATGGAATTATTTAAAACTAACGGGGATAGTCGAGTTTGACTATCTCCACAACTCTGACAAACTTTCATGCGCGCGGGATAATGTAATGGGTGAAAGGAGTTTAGGTTTGATGTACAAAATGTGGAACGTAACACGTTGTAACACAATGTGACAGAACGATAACACTCTTTTTTATATTTTTTTTATATTTTTATGTTAAAAATAAATAAAAACAAAAAAATACGTGTTTCATTATTTACAAAAAGCTACTGCTTCACACAATATTTATATTTTTTTAAGATATTGAGTTACGAAGGGTTAAATGATAATTCCAACATCAAATCCAAATTTTATATTACAACGTTTTCAAAAAATGGATTAGCACTTATATTTAAAGAAACTTCTTTTTGAGAAAAAAATTAAGTTAGGTAAATAAAATGAAATCTCTAATTTCTTCCAAAGATTTCAACTTTTCTAAACTTAAAAATAAAACCAAAACCGAATCAAACAATTCTTTACTTTCTGAAAATCCGTCAAAACTTAGGTGTGCCGCCTCTGCCTGGCACCCACACGCCCCCAAGTTGAATGATCGCGTCCATGACGAGATGTCCTGGACCCGACCACTTCTGGTACCACCAGAACACGGCATTTGATCCGGTTGCCGCTGCACTCAATCGACAGGATCGCTCTTAATTGCACACCCGCTGCCGACACGTTCATTATTTGAACAACTTCTTCAACTTGGACCAGCTTTGCCGATGGGACCAACGCCATCGTTACGACTGACTTCGTACATTCCGTGTCGACTACTGCCTTTACAGTCCTTCCACATACGTTCACCGGAACAAATACAAGTCGCGCGTCACCGCAACCAGTCTCCCCACCCGCGCAATAGTGGGTACCCGCTTTTCGTTTTCTGCTCCATCGGTTTTGCGCTGCGAGCACCTCCTTACAATGTACCCACCAGACCACAGCTGAAGCATCTGCTCTCCCGTTCATTATTTCGGTTCGCGGTTTGATCAGTTGTACAGTGAACGCTCCGCCTCCCAATTGCACATTCACGCGCCAAATGCTCGCTTCAGCCACAGCAAGAACATCTCGGTCCTCCTGTATCGAGTGACGGAAACGGTGGTGGCTGATCCAACAGCCGTGCATCTGCCGCTGTCTCATCATTGGGTTCACATCTTGCCTTAACATGCACTCAAGCCAACTGGACCAAGGTTTCTAGATCGAAAGTTTCCCCCAGCGCCTCGGTCTCTACAAATTTCATGGCTTCCTAGGGCAGCCCATTTATAACCGCTTCAAATAGACCATGAAAACATTGACGCTCTCGTCTGGAGGCAAAACTTACCCATGATAGCCTCGGGCTTGGGGCGAACGCTTCTGTAAGTGCGGCTGTGCTCTTCTCAAAATCTTGCCGCGTCGCGTCACTAAATCCACTGAATATGACTGACGCCTCGCCCGTCAGTGCCAGTGGCAGCATCACCAGCTTGTTCTCCTTGAGCGTATCCGCGCACTCGCGGTATCGCTCGATCCAAATGGAAAAATCCCCGCACCCGTCATGCGATGGCATGATTTTCAGTCTTCATCACAAAAGTCGCGATAGTTTGTGAATGAGAATATCGAAAATAAAACTTTATTTAAGTCACAACAGTTTCAAACCGTTCGCTGAATTCTGATTATTCAAGTAAATTTTATCCACTACATTTTATCAATTTAAAAATACTCTAGCTTTATCAAATACTTATTCATTTCGTGAAATTTTATTAATTTTAAAATAATTATATATTTTCTACATTTTCTACACTTTAATTGGTATATTTAATTTTACAATTTTTTCAAAAACTTTTAACAACATTTCTGAATTCCTAACATATATAATTTACAAACATTCCATCAAAACCTAAAATATTTCTCTAATTCATACAATATATTAATTCGATTTATTAATAAAATATCAAATCAATATAATAATTTTATTTTAATTTCAATCTGTCTTTCATGACAATGAAAACCGGTTCTTGTAGCAATCCGTTAACGAAAATCGCCAATCAAGCTTATGAAACTCGATACAAGAACTTTAGATCGAAACTTCTCTGTAATTCGAATCGGTTTACTGGCGACAATTCGGCCCTACAAAATGACGACTCTAAAGTTTCCAGTTTGACAAATTTCGATTACGCTACCGGCCCAAAATTAGTTCGAGAATCAAAACACTTTAGTAAAAATGCTTTCCAATCTTCGAAACAACTGAAGAATAATCGAATATTGATGTATTCTTTTCTCATTAATAAAGTCTCTCATTTGGCTAAGATTTTCTTGAGAGAACAACCTTGTCATTTACTCGATAAAATCCAGTGCTGTTGTCATTGTAAAGTCGTAGCGACGAAGATCCACCACGTTAATAGCGAATTTGTATTAGTAGAAATCTTATACAACGAAAATGCGACCTACCTGAACCATTTAGCGTGCATGCGTATGATCGACTATATGTGTAAAATGAGTAGAAATCTCACGGATGTCGATACGCATATTCGGGTGTTGAAATTCGTCGAGTTACCGTCGTTTAGTACAGTTCATATTGATGTAGATGCAGGACATTGAATCAAATTGGCGACACGTTTTTCATTCACTTTCTTCTTTAAAATTAATTAAAAGACTACTTATTATTTTCATACGTTTGGTCTATTTCAATATGTAAACTATAATTTGGATAATATTATTTAATAAATAATTATTTAATAACTGTTTTTTGTCTCTGTTTTTTTGAGTTT
>MQRK01234434.1:4842-15583 GCA_001938485.1 Girardia tigrina
GCCAAAGAAGAAATCAACAAATCTTTACTTAAGGAATATAATGATGAATTTGGTATTTGTGTACCACATACAACTCGACCTATCGAAACCGATGATATTGACGGAAAAGATTTCTATTTCGTATCCGTTAGTGAAATGAATGAGTTGATAAGAAATCATCAATTCATTGAAACCGGTAGAAGTGATAATTATTTATATGGTACATCAGTTCAGTCTATAATTGATGTCGCGGAAGCTGGAAAACATTGTATTTTTGATATCAGTTCAATGGGTGTTAAGTGACTTTACATCAGAGAAACTTGGCCTATCACATTACTTATTCAAGTACAGTCGACAGATGATTACAGATCAGTTACTGGAAAATCTGTATCAGAAGAAGTAGCTCTAAAAACGATCTCAAAGTTATCGAGATTGGAAGAAGAATTTTTGCCTTTTATAACAGCAATCATTTCAGGATCAAGTTTCGAATCAGTCTACCAACAAGTTATTCAGACAATTGCCATTAACAATGGTAGGAAAATCTGGCTGCCGTCAAGAGTGTCATTATAAAATATATTTATGATTAAATAAAAAAAATCAATAAAAAAATAAATTGATTAAATAAATGAATTTAAAAAATAATAATTACTAATTACCGTTTATGATATTATCTCTGTTTATCCTTCTTGGCGTTGAATAAAATTTTATGTCGACACGGTCATTTTTATTTTGTTTTGTTTACTGCTTACTGTTTTTTTTAATAGTTAAACGTTAAAGATTTTTTACCCCTTTTTATTTGTTAGTAGAAATAGATTCTCATTTATTAATTTTGATTTTACTAACTCGAGTATCTATTTCTATAATAATTAATTTAAACAAACGATTGTAACTTCTTTTTACAATTCAATAATTGTTTCATAAAGTCAATTTTTATAAAAAAATATACGCAAAAGAAAATCGCGGAGTAACGCAACACAACTCCCCGCCGGAGAAGCGAATTTTATACGATCTCACAATTCGCGGTACAAGTGCCGGGTAATATGATAGTTGGAAGTCAATCCTGGCACGCGATCGCGATATTGTACCCTAAAGTATTTGTTTTGTGGTACTTGTTGTGTTTGCTGTGCTTGCGACTGGATGGTTGTTGTAGCTTCGAATGTAGAGGGAGTAGACTGTCCTGCATCGTTCTGAAATTATTGCATTGCGATTGAAGATTCCATTGGGACTGTTATTGGAGAATCATGTGTATCTGTTTCAATAATATGGTTTCGAATTGGTGTCGGGTACGTGACTGTTGGTTTTGAAATTGTGCAATCGGAAAGTTGGAATTTGTAAAATTTTTTGAAAGTTGGTTTTGGTTTATGAGTTTTTGAACTGCCAGGGTAAAGTTTGTGTACATGATGAAACGCTTCTTTTCGCAAATTCTCCGCAAGAATTGAACTGGGTGACCCTGCGACGCTTGTGTCATACGTTATACCGTCAATTATAGTGATGTTGCTGAAACGTTGCACGTCGACTGGTTGCGGAGGATTGGATTGAAGATGTTCTTGGGTAAAGACTGGAGAAAACTCAATTGAATGAATCGATCGCGATAAACGATCGGCTACTGTGTTATAATTTCCTGGAATGTGTACTATCGAGAAGTTGAACTCTGAAAGGAACGTAATTTGACGCTGTTGGCAAGGTGACTGATGTTTCATAGACAAGAGATAAATGTAATCGGTTTTTATTAGAAAAGGGTGTCCTAGAAGAAAGCATTTCAAATGCGTAACTAACAAAAAACTGCGTGAAATTCAAAACTTTATTTAACATGTTTCGGATTGTCCTCTTGGAGTCAAATATGCACCGTTTTGTTGTATAATTAGTTGCCATTTTGAAGGTAGCTTCATAATGCCTCTCGTAGAAGTCTTGGTCTTTATTGGTGAAAAACTGTAGTAATCGATTTTCACAATCTTTTATTGATCCTAATTTCTTATCACTCAGAAAATTTTGCAATGCGAGAAAAAGGGGGTAATCGCTTGGTGCCAGGTCCGGACTATATGATGGATGCATTAAAACTTACCAACCAAGCTCCCTGAGTTTCTGGCGAGTCAATACAGACGTATGTGCTCCTGTGCGATGCTACGACTACTAACATGCCGGTCAACTTCGATCATTGCCGAGATTTAATCGACATTTTCAACGATAGGAATGCCTGTGTGAGGTGCACCTTTAACATCAAAAATGCTTCCATGAATCGACGAAACCAAAATTACCTGTAATTAGCTGTTACAGTATTGGCACCATAAACACCATTCACAATAACAGCCGCCTGGCTTGCATTTTCGCCTTTATCGAATAAAAACTGTAAAATGTACCGAATTTTTTCTTTGTTGACTTTCATTTTTAACACCCTGTAACTCAGAACTGAAAAAAAAGCAAAAACTTTTTTGTGAAATTACTGTGAAATGTTACTTTGACAAAGAGCATAAATTTGAAATTGTTTGATCGATAAATAATGAATTAAAATAATGGATTACTTTTTCCCCAACCTAATATATTTATAAAATTAATTTTAAATTTTTTGTTTGAAAAAAAATTTGAAAAATTAATTATGTTGTTTTCTGGAAAAAATCCAAAGTTTTTAATAATAAAAATTTGATGTGACGATATTTTGATTTGCGTGAAAAATTTGTATCCCAATATTATTAAACCAGTGTTGTAATTGTATTTGTAATTACCGAATTGTTGTTTGTATTTTAATCACTGGAACGGAATTTTCAGTTGAAATTTGTTCGATTTTACAGTCAGAAATTCAAAAAAAGTTTAATTAATTATAAACAAATGCCCGATGTGTTTTATAATGAAATAAAAGAAAAATTGCCGCCGAAAATATATACGGCTTTAGTTGAAGCAACTGAAACGTTTTTCGAGTATATATTGAACATTTTGATAAAATTCAAATACTGATACGGTTTTTCGTTGCCGAGTTTGTATAATCATCTTCAGGCTGGACAATTTCAAAAAATTAAAAAAGCGCAAAGGATTACTGCAGAAAGTATCAAAGAGCTTAGAGTCGGGTTGAGTGTCGCGCATCTTGTTGTGCATATGGGTGGCGCAGTTCGTCTGAAAGGATTGGATAATTGGATTTGTCACAACAAAGAATATCGCTCACAGCTGCCGAGGACTCGCGTCCGACATCTTAATATCTATCCGGCTGTCTGGTTATGTACGATGGACTGGAATACCTTCCATCGTTATCATATCTGAAAGAACAGAAAAAATCATGGTCCCAGCACAAAAATGTCAAGCCATGTGTCAACAATTGTAATTATTGGAAACTAAGAATATTGGTTTCATAAAGAAAATCTAAAGAATGAAATTTTAAGGCTGTATATTTAGTGTGTAGAAGTATTGTGTTAGATTAAAGACTTCAGAAAACAAAGTTTTAGATAGGTTTTATGAATGGGTTAGTTTTAAGTTTCGCCAAAATAGTTTATTATTTTTTTAATTTGAAAATTTAAAAGAAATAAATTAACAATTACAATGTAGAGTTAAAATATGATAATAAATACTTATTTAAAATATGTTTACAGTAATAACAATTAACATATTTTAATAAAAGTTATAGAATAAGCTAAATAAATTTTAATTAACGGATTAATATTTTCAGAAATAATTTTTTTAATAAAATGGTTATTGTAAATTTAAATTAATTAGTTTTATGATTAAGTTTCGTAAGAATGTAAAATTTGGTTATATTAAAAATTTGTAAATTTTTTGTAAAATTTTTTGTAAAAAAATATAAGATTATTTAAGATCAAAATATTGTAAAATTTTTGTAAAAAAATGTAAGATTATTTAAGATTTAAATTTTTGTATATTTTCAAAATTTATTCGAAAAAATTTAATGAACTAATTTTGGGCGAAATAATTGAAGTACCAAGAAATTTGTTTAAGTATATGAATTGTGAATATTAATAAATTTTTGTGGTGTTAAATTATGACTTTAGAATGTGATAATAATGAAAGTGGCATAAACGCTACTTACAGGTTTGATGAAAATAACCATGAAGGAAATCATTCGAAGACATTAGCTCGTAAAGCTATAGGTGAAATTAAAGAACGAATGTTCGAAACACTTGCCCGACATTCAATCACTCAAGCAAATGTAACAGCTACCTTGCCGGATAATGTTATGATGGATCTTCCAAAAAAATCTACAATTAGTAGGGCGTTAAGTCGTTACAAAAAGATGTATGAAATTAATAGGGAGAAGTTACCGCCAGTTCTATGTGACATTAACTTTCAAATACCAAAAATATTTTATGAGTTAGTTTTATATGATTCAAAAGATTTTACAGATCATAATAGAATTATTGTTTTTGGAGATATATAGTTTTAGATGCAATGATGCAAGCAAAAGAATTGCTTGATGATGGATATTCAAATTTGTTCTCATAATGTTTTATCAATTGTATACATGTTAGGGTTGTACATATGGAAATTTTATTTTTATATTTTGTTTTATTATAACCAGCTATTTTATTTTTGTTTGGTTATTTTGGTATTTTTGATTCTATAATAAATAAAAGCATTCCTTATGCAAGCTTCACGCGTTCTGAGAATGATAGAACCACTGTTAGAAACCGGCGTGTGTTATGGAATCCGGCAAATGAAATTCCAGAAACAGCAATTTGCACCAATGAAATAGTTCCGCGACGAAAAGGCACAACAGCATACAGAGATTGATATTATAAATACAATCGTTATTTGCAATAAGAACAGAACAATTTGAATAATTTGAAGAAGAGAGAAAGAATTAAATCGAACAATTATCAATCGAAATACTCGACAGACCCAAATAGACAAGTCATTAGCAGCATTTAACCGTGAGGCAAAGACGAGCGTTAACGAGCAACGAGCTAATCGAGAAGACGTAATCCGAATTCCCGAGGCAGACACTCGATTTACCGACGTGTCGACAGGCGAAACAGAAAACCATAGTAAACTGACTGCAGCGGAACTATCCTCAGGACCACATAGATACTGCAATTATGGTCATTACCTTAATGTGTTAATATTACTAACTTGAATATATTTATTGATATGAGAACTTTCTTATTTTCTAATTTTAAATAACCCGAACATTTGAGTGATAATTCCTCCTTTAGAAAGTTAATAGGAAGCTAGTTTTCGTCCGATCGTCGTCGTTCTTATTCTCGTTCATCCGCCAGAGAGATAGGAAACCCAAATGTATCAAACACAGCACGCCGATATTAAGAGTTCAAATGTGTTGCTAAAATTAGTAACTCCAATAGAAACGAAATTCTGCAGAGAGCGCATGGTTTGCTCCGATAGTAATGATGCAGCGACTAATCTAACAGTGACAGGCATTGGAAGCGACGCGCAATCAACAGATGTGCGTTCGTGTATGTTATAATCAGTCAGTCGATTGAAAGTGTCCAAGCGCAGATAAATATTCTAAATGAGCCACGGTAGATATTTTAGAGTTTATTAAATGACTGAATTGTAGAGAGTGGTTTGATCGTAGTAAATTGTTGGTTTAAGTTAATAATATAATCGCTACACTGATATGATTCTACCTGATGTTAAATAAACCGGTAGACAGTCTTTGATTGAATAATAAAATCTATTCTAAGTAAATGAACCCGCACAGAAGCGAACGCCTTGAATATTGATGCTATATATCGAATGTATAAACGAAACAAAATCTCCAAGTACAAAACGCCTTTTGTAAATATAAATGCGATGCTTGTTGTCGATAGAAATGTATAAATGATTACTCTTAAAATTAATAAAAATGAAATGAAAGTATGCGGCTGCATCGTATTATGCAATAATGATGATTTATACAAATGAATATTTCCTAATTTCAGACGCACTGACATGATACAGAAAATAAATTCAGTTGGACAAAGATGCATAAGCAACGCGCACACAAGGAAACGCAAGAGTACAAATACAGTGATATCAAATGGTAACATAGTAGATGAATACACATGACATATACATGTTCAGGGAATATCTCAAATTTTATAACTAATATGTATTTTTTGTTTAAATTAATAAATATTGACAAATATTTATATATTTCATAGATGAAATATTTATGATAATAAATATCAAATTATATTTTTTATATAAATAAAAAAGGTATTAAAGAAAAGTTTAAATAAATAAAAGAAGAAGGAAAGATAGATATTTATAAGGAAAAAGTAAATAATAAATTAAAATTAAAAAATAAAATTAATTAATTTATAAAAGACCTAATATAAAAGGTCATTGTTAATTAATAAGTACTTAGAAGTTGTTGATTTTAAAGGTTCAAGACGTTATCTCAAGGAAAGAATTTAGAAGTTCAAGAACTTATTTATTCGAAATACGAGAAGGTCTAGATACCGCATAAAATTAATACAGCATCTAATTAATTATTATATTTAAACGGACCAAGAATTGAAAACGATCACACCTAAAATCACACTGAAATAGTGCGAGACTAAAGAAACAAAAAGAGAATCTTGTTAGAAAACAAAGAAAGAAAAGAAATCATAAAGAAAAAGTAATTGACATTAAATAAATATTAAATATATCATATTTTTATATATTACGCTGTAAAGTGTGATTTAAACCTCAAAACAGAATTACTCGAGTTGTCACAAAGACTCTCGAAGCCAAGTATAAAATCGGCCAGGGACCAAAAAAAACGTAAATCTTCTACCTTTGATTTTTGTAATTATTGTAGATAATAAATATATTTTATAAAATCAGAGTTTATCAGTTTAATCAAAACATAAAATAAAGACTCAACATACATAACAAGAAATCAGCCCCGAGCGGCGCTAAGCTAGGTGGGTGGCCCACAGCCCGTCCTGTCTTTAATCGAACCCGCAGGCCCTTCGAGCTTGGCATTGCTAGTCAGATGTCAAGTAAGAAGAGGCGTTCGACCCGTTTACAAACAAGCTTATAAACACGTTCATAAAATGTCATTGGGTTGTGGTTGACCCTTAATAACCACTGGGGGCTCTTGAACTTTCAAAAATGTTTTAACTCGAGAGGGTCGTGACAAATACTACTCAAGCTAGCTTTGCAGTCTCACATGAAATTGCTAAACGAAGAAAACCTCTTACAGATAAAGAATATATGAAAGAATGTTTCTTAAGAACTGCTGAAAATTTATTTACTTATTTTAATAACAAGGTCGAAATAATAAAAAAATAAAGGACATTCCATTATCAGCCAAAACTGTAAGAGATCGGTCAATTTGTATGACAGTAGACATCACAAAACAACAAATTGTTGATATTTTTAACTCTCTAGCTTTGTCTATTGCTGTTGATGAATCTGGTGATGTAGATGACATAGCATAGGTTGCCTTTGTTTGTAGATATATCAATTCCTTGGGTCCTCAAGAAAAATTGTTAGAACTTATTCCACTTAAGCGCCAAACTAGATGAGAAGATATTTAAAATGTAGCATCTAATTGTCTATTAAAAGTGAGATTGAACTCGAGAATTTGTCTATTGCCACAGATGGAGCTTCGAGTATGATGGGATCTGTGAAAGGATATCTTCCGCTTTTTAAAAAGAAATTGAATCTTGAAATATTATCGTGTCACTGTATTATTCACCAAAAAGCCTTATGTGCACAAACTTTCCAAAGTGAACTAATTATGGTAATGAATACGGTGATTAAAATTGTAAACACCATAATGGCCTGAGGATTTAGAATAATGTCTTTCTTTTGAAAACAAATTTGCAAAGGATATAGAATCGGAGAAATGGCTTCATTTTCCGTTATTAAATCTAGAGTTTTAAAAGAAAATTAGACAAATCAATCGTAAAAATTTTATAAATACGCTAATGCAAATGCAATCTTATTTTGCAAAACTTTTTCAAGAATTTCGATTTCAAAAGCCAACTTTAAAACTTTTGAAAAATCCATTGGATTTAAATATTTCAATATTAAATTTCCCATCATTCCCCGCAAAAAATACAGTTAAATTACAAAAAATCTAGACAAGAATATATTGAAATCAAAGCTTGTGAACCTTGTCATAGCATGAGACGACTTTCAAAGGACCAGTAGCGCACTTGCAGAAGATAAAAATGGTCTGAAATTAAAAAATTGAAAACTAATCAATTAATTTTTGAAACATGGAATAGTTTACCTGCAAATTTCAGGGAGTTAAAAAACTTTGCTTTTAGCATTTTAAATATGTTTGGTTTAAGATATTTGTGCGAGCCAAGTTATCGAGCATGAACCTTATTAAAAACAACTTCATAAACAAATTGAATGATGAAAGTATGCAATTTTGCATTAAATTTAAAAACATATAATTTCAACCCTAAGCTAGACCAGCTATCAAAAGATATTAAAACTCAAAAATCACATTAAATGTTATATGAAAAATGTTATTTCTGATAATAAAAAACGATTCTTTTCTTTGAAAAATTTTTTTGTTAAATTATGTAGCAAAACAATAACACGAAGTGGTTGCAGCAAGATTTATTTGTAATAACAAAACAACGGTGACGAAACACCGATTAAAACAAACGATAAATATATCTCTACACACTACAAACTTCTAGGTTAAATTATATTTCCTTAATAATTACAAAACAAAGACTCTTGAATTTAAATTTTTTAAGTAAAAGTAAAATTTGGATCCCACCAGCAAAAAGATTGCCGACCGCTACACTAGGATGACAATCTTGTGTTTCAAAGTGAGTATCTTCCACTTTTCCACTGATATCTAGAAGTAGGTACAAAGCTCATGAAATGATTTCCGTTGATGATAAATATGCAGCAAAAAATATTTATAAAATATTGTCTACGTCAATAATATATATATACACAGACCCAAACTCTCAGATTTGATAACAAACCAATATGATACAAGAAAAGGTAATTCGACTGCCAAACTTTTCTTAAATTTTAAATTTAAAAAAATCATAAATTATTTGGCGAATTGAAAATTTTAACTAACTCCTCATACAAATTATTCTCGAAGAGTTAATCATCACAGAAGTTCAAAAATTCATTTTTCCATTTTGGTGGAGAAGCACATTTCCAAATGCTAAACTTAACATACCGATTTCAGCATACAAATTTAAAATATTAATCATAGTTGAGAAACAATTTGGAATATATTTGGCAACATTTTCGTACAAACCCCCAAATTTGACATCATGACTCACCGGTGGGTCATACATGGTTATCTCAGTAGACTTGCGTGGAGATGTTACAAGATATACTTTGATGATAATATACATACGTTAATGTATCTTAAATTTAGTTTTTTTCTTGATATTGTTTTCAGGACTTTGAATTTCCCCAATAATTAATTTTTCGCGTTTTCATTTCCAATTCCGGGAATACAATTTTTTTCCCTTTCCCGCAATTCCCGGAAAAAATTGAAGTCCTGGTTGTATTTTTAATATAAAATAATATATTTGTATTAAATTTACTTTAAGTGATTTAAAGGTTTTTAAAAATTATAATAAAAGTCCTATTCATCATTTCTAACATTCATAATAATTTTTATACATGTATAACTGATAATAAATTATATTTCAGATTTGGAAGGTTATTTTTATTATTAAAGTTTTTTTTTCAAAATCCCGCACAACATTTTAGTTGAAAAACTTTTAAATAACAAATTAAATTAACATTTTCAATAAGTCAAGATTTTCTTATTTAGCACGACATCAATTTAAATCAACCGGTAATTATTGTGATTTCGAAGGTCATCGGATTATTGAATCATTAAAACAAGAAAGCAAATAATTCCTTTTAATTGAGTGAACAGAAAATTTTTAAATACAAAATTAAATTACATAATTTTATGATTTAAATTTTCGTAACAGTTTTTCAAGCTCATTTTATTAATATTCATTTTATTTTTCAATTTCATAACAATTTATGTCATACTAATTTTTTTTATAAAATTACTCAATTTTTTGACCAATAGAAATAAAACTTTTCAATTTGCAATCAAATAAAGGAAAGAAAATCAACAATTTCTATTATCACACATTATTAATTTTTAAGACTTGCTCTACGTAATTAGTAGATGAAGTTTACCTATTCGATTACTATGATTACATTGTGTTTGGAAATTGTTCATTCTCTAAATTTGACTTCCAAAGATTTCTCAGAAGTCAATTTAAAACATTACGAAGTTAATGATGAAACGGTCAGACATGGATTTCAGAAACGTAAGTATTATCTAAGTAAAATAAATAATATTATTATTCAGATAAAAAT
Organism: Girardia tigrina; assembly: GCA_001938485.1. Lineage (NCBI taxonomy): Eukaryota > Metazoa > Platyhelminthes > Tricladida > Dugesiidae > Girardia > Girardia tigrina. The sequence continues at coordinate 15,091 of MQRK01234434.1, forward strand.
AAAATCGAAATATCAAAGGGTTACAACAAATTACAACCACTTTCAAAATCGAAATTAGGAAAGTGTATTCTTACTCAAAGGATTTATAAATTTGAATATCAAAAATGTACGTCAGGCTTTTTGTCAGCCGAAATCGGTGTGGTTATTGGTTGGTCAGATGAGCTAAACTATTCATTAGAAGAACTCTTAAATACCTTTACCCCTGAAGAATCTGTTTTATCAATATGGTTTGGTCAAATGTCCGGTAGAATCAACAATACTCTCTCAATGTCTCCTGTTGTTCTTAACCAGAAATTGAAGCTCCATAGTTGTTCTCCCACTCGATATTTGATTGATCGGTACAATCTATTTTTCATATTTTTCCAAGTCAGTCTTCGGTTGATGCTTTCACAGTGCTAGATCTGTTTTAAGTACCATTAGGTAGATTGAATCGGTTGTAGCTTTATATAATTTATGTTTCTCTTAACTTTATCAATTGATCTTTTATCTTCAA
>MQRK01234435.1:25076-39891 GCA_001938485.1 Girardia tigrina
TTCCATTTCGTCTAGTAGAAAACCCAGACAAAACCAAGACGGAAACATTTATCAAAATAGTACAGGCAAGTGTTGTAGAAGTCATTAAAGTTTTTACTCAAATAATCACGCTTCACATTGTTCAATTTTGCCAACGCATTTGCAGTCTTCGCTCCGTAAAAACCATTTGACTTTCTTTCGTTGTTCGGAAAGATTCAGCAATAGTGACGATTTCCGGCAACAAAGCATTGGACTTCTGCAACAATTTCAATGGTTCATCAAAACAGGCAAACGCACTTTCCAGAAACAAAACAACGCAACATAGCCTCATCGGATGCAAAGAAATCTTGAAGGAGACGTGGTGGCTTTTCCAAGTTGGCAAAATATTCATTCCATGCCGTCCACAATTCAATGATTCGCAAAAGAACCTTTTTCAGTGTTACACAACCAGTTGGTACAAGAGTATTTTACCATTGTTGAGTTACAATTTGTAACTTATTTCATGTCTCCGTCTTATTATCATTGTTGGGTCAATATATCGGTCGTCTTCATTTGATGCATTTTCTCTCTTTATCAATACCTGATCTCCAACCTTAAAAATTCTTCTCGTTTCAGGAGCTTTTTCTTCTTTTCCAATTTCGTTTCTTTTATCTTCTTTATTTTTCCACCAATGTTTTAATTTCCTTCCATATATTATTTCTGCTGGTGAGGTAACTGTCGTGGCTTGAATGGTACTATTCATCATAAATTCTATTTCTGACAATACTTCCGTCCAATCTCTATGCGTTCCATCCTTTATTCTGATATTAAGTACATCTCTATTTGTTCTAAATTGTCGTTCTATAATTCCATTGGTATTGTGGTGATACGGGCTTGAATAAAATACTTCTATCTTAAACTTCTTCAGTGTTTCTTTAAATAGTTCTGATTCAAATGTTTTGCCTCTATCCACATGGATTTCTTTAGGTGGTCCATATTTATATATCCATCTATCCAGCAATATTTTCTGTAGTGTTCTCTCGTCTTGGTGAGCAACTGCATTCAGGCTAATATATCGGCTAAATTGATCAATTATCGCCAAAATATGGTGGTATCCATTAACATTTCTCTTGAATGGACCACAAAAGTTAATATATATGTTCTGAAAAGGTTCATCTGAAAATTGCTTAATATGTCTTTCTTTTGTTTTCGCAGTTAGTGTTTTTCGCTGTTGACAATTTATGCAACTTTGAACAACTTTCTTTATCTTTTCTCTCATATTTTCCATATCAAAATCATCTCTGAGGTAGTTAAAAACCTTTTTACTCCCAGCATGGCATAACATATTATGCATATCTTCAATAAAATCGGTTCTATTTGTTCTCGGGATCCAGTACTTTTTATTTTCCGTTGCTACAATGTCATCTTTCAGTTTCGATTTATTTGTTCTTCCTTGTTTTAAATATGTCATAATTTGTTCGATTTCTTCATTATCATTCTGCCATTTGAAACTATTTGGTTCTTCGTGTAACGCTAGCATTCAAGTTTTAATCTTTCATTTCTTCCGCTTCTTCATGTGTTGTTTGGCATTGACTACATAATTCGCAAGAGTTTCTCGACATAGCATCTGCATTTGAATGTCTTCCACCTTTCGTGTATTCCATTCTCATATCAAGACCGCTGAGAAAATTTATCCATGTTTGAAATCGTGGTGTTATTGGGTTCTTTGTGGTCATCATAAATGTAATAGCTTTGTGGTCTATTCGCAACAAGAATTTTTTCCATATAATAAATGCTTAAAATGCTGAGTGAAATAATATATCGCTAGTAATTCGTTTCTGGTAATGCAATAACCAAGTTCATGTTTATTCGTCTTATGAGAACCATATGCAATAACTCTTTCTCTTCCACTCGAGACTTTTTGTGACAGTACTGCTCCAATCGTATCGAAACTTGCATCTGTGTCCAATATAAATTCTTTATCGAAGTCTGGATACGCCAATATTAGAGTTTGACCCATTCTTTCTTTTAATCTCTGAAAAGCTTCGGCACATTCTTTTGTCCATATTATTTTCGTATCTTTGTTTTTGCCACACATACCTTCTAAAACGTTTGAATATCTTTCATAATATTTTATGAATTTTCTGTAATAATTTGTCAAACCCAAAAAACTCCTTAGATGTTTAATACATGATGGGTTTTGAAATTTGTAAATCACATCAATCTTTGTTTTATCAGTTTCGAACCATCTTTACTTATTACGTAGCCCAAAAACTTGGTCTTTTCTACTAGAAATTGACATTTCTCTGGATTTATCCTAAACCTGATTCTTTGATTTTTTGAACCACGTTCTTTATTCTTTGTAGATGTTCGTTCTTATCTTTAGAAAATATCAAGATATCATCTAGGTATACGACTGCTTCCTTCCAGTTCAATTCCCCAAGAATTTTTACCATTAGTTCTTGAAAAGTGGCCAGAGCGGCTGCTATTTCCGAAAGGCATTCTTTTAAAACAATATTGACCATTCTTTGTCGAGAATTTCGTTTTAATCTTTGATTCTTCATCAAGTTCAACTTGATAGTATGCGTTTCCCAAGTCAATTGTAGTGAAATATTTTGCACCGTTCAATGTATTCCACATATCATCCACACTTGGCATAGGGAATGCTGGTCTGAGAGTAACTTTATTTAATTGTTGAAAATACATGCACACTCATATTTCTTATTTCTCTTTCTTCCAGACGCATACCAATGGAAAGTTCCATGGCGAACAACATTTGTTGATTATATCATTTTCTTCAAAATTTTTAATAACTTCGTCTAATTTTTCATCAAAATGCCTTGGTTGTCTATACGACTTTACTAACACCGGTTCACGATTAGCTTCTATTTTGTGTTTTGTCTATGATATTTTCCCAATATACCATTTATCTGCCATGAATATCGACTTAAACTCTTATCACGTTCATCAACTGATCATCGACCTTACCTCCGTATGAGTCCGTTATCCTTTTCAATTTTTTCTTCATCTGATGGGCTATCCCTTATCATAAATACATCACTATTTTGTATTGATTTCTTAATCAGCTTTATCCCAAAATTATCCAAAAAGTTCACTCATGCTATCCTTTCTAGGTTCATTCCTTTGACAACATAGAATTTTATATTCTTTTGTTTCCCTTCAATTTTAATCTTCAAGAGTACTGTTCCATAATTTATTAATTCCGAAACATTTGCGCATGCTAAACGTCTTCGCGATTCTCTAATCCTAATATTTGGTATGATTTTTAATTAAACTTGCTTCAATCACATTTACTCTAGCACCGGTGTCTAAAAGGCAGTGTACTTCTCTATCTTTAATGTAAAAATCTATACTTGGTTTACCATCCAGTTTGTCATATTTAATGTTAAGCTTTGTTATTTTTAAAATTTCTTCATTCTTCGTTTTGTTTCTTTTTTCTTCCATTTTACATAACCATTTCTAGCATATCAAGATTTCGAAAAGGAGTTTATACTGGATACAGACGCCAGTTTTGATACAATCGGGGCAGTACTGGAACAGAAGGATCATACGGAAGGGAAAGAGTAATTGTATATGAATCCCACAAGATGAACAAACACGAACTTTTTTGATCCTTCGATGTCGGCTCTTCCTATCATTGTGAAGCAGAATTCACAAAGCGTTGGATTGTTCACCAACTAATATGGAACGTGAGGTGGGTTTAGACCGTCGTGAGACTGGTAAGTTTTACCCTACTATATAAACCGTCATTACAATAGTAATTCTGTTCAGTACGAGAGGAACCACAGATTCGGATCACTGATAAATGTGCTTGATCGAAAGGTCAGTGGCACGAAGCTACCATCCGAGAGATTAAGAAAAGAATTATTGGCAATCTATTACTTTACCCAACACTTCAAACATTTCTTATACGGAAAGAAGTTTCTACTTAGAACGGACCATAAGGCCATCACATTCATGATGACAACGAAGAACCCAATAACTTCACGATTCCAAACTTGGATAAACTTTCTTAGTGGACTAGACATGAGGATGGAATATCGCAAGAGCGAAAAACACACTAATGCAGACGCAATGTCGAAAAATACATGTGAACTATGTGTACAATGTCAGACAATGCATGATGACGCTAAAAAAGGAAAAAATCAAAAGTAGAATCCTTGCCTTAACTGAAGATTCACAAGAGTTCATTTGGCAGACGAATGATAAAGAAATAGAACAGATTAAAGAAAATATTAGAATAGGAAAGACAAAAGAATGGCTTCTAAAAAACAATATCGTGACGACAAGAGATAACAAATATTAGATCCCTATGAAGAAGAGAACAGACATTATAGAAGATATACATAAAATGTTATGCCACGCAGGAAGTAAAAAAGTTTACAATTACATAAAAGATGACTTCTATATGTATGAAATGAGACAACAAATAAAGAACATCATACAAAGTTGCACAAACTTCCAGAAAAGGAAGACACTGACGGCAAAAACCAAAGAGAAACACATTAAACAATCTGCCGACGAACCATTTCAAAAATTTTACATGGACTTTTGCGGACCATTCAGAAGGACTATGAATGGATACTGTAAGAGAGTGTTGTTGTTAATTTTTTAATTTTCAGAAATAGGAAATTTGGTTTTTTAAAAATTTCGAATTATAATCGAAATTAAAAAAAAGAAAATAAAAAAATGAAAATTTGTTTAAATAACAAATTTAATCTTTTGTAGATTTTGAATAAATTTTGCAAGTTTTAATTTCTTTTGATTTAGAATGGAAGATAATTCGCAACCTAACATGGTGGCAGCGCTAGCCGATTCAATCGCGAACCGACTGATTCCCGACATGTTCCAGATCGGAGAAGACCTTGAGAAATTTATTTCTCGCTGCAGACGATATTTTGAAGCAGCAGAAATTAATCAAAAGAAATGGCAAACATGTATTTACTCCATGATACATGAAGATCTCTTGGAAGCATATGAGAACACAGCTGCTAAAGTTGATAATTTTGAGGATCGGCTAAGACTAGCGTTTGCGAAGCCAAGAGCTGCCGCGACGGATTGGGAAAAACTGTTGAGTTATCGCAAAGGTGCTTATAACGCACAGACCTTTTCAAAAAAGTAAACCGGTTGGTAAAAAATGCGTTGTCGCATAGACTCGAGGAAGAATAGCTAAAAGCTCATATGTTAATTCATTGCTTTAATGATGAAGATGTTGTTCGTGAAATTAAATTACGGAAACTAAAGAGTGTCAAGGAAATATCTGAGTTCGTTGCACTCGTAGACGAAATAAACCACGAAAAGAAGAGCAGGATCAATGCTGTCTGAAGTTATCCAGCTGTTGTTCAAAACAGCAGGGCTCTTGAGGTATCTAAAAAATGGGTAAATCAGACTCAGCCGAGAAAACAACTTTCAAGACTGGAATAAACCGAGTCCAAATGCTATACTTGTCAGCAACCAGGATATTTCAACAGAAATTGCCAACAAAGAAGACCTGTGCAGTGTTTGAATTGTAAAGAGATTGGGCACATCAGTCGAAACTGTCCTAACAGACAGTCATTGGTTTGTTTCTTGTGCGGAAAAAAGGGACATAGGCGAATTCAATGTCCGAAATACGCTGTGAAAAATGTGGTCGGAATTCGCATCTAGCGGCGGCATGTTTAGTGAACTCTAGCAGACAGAATAATGGTTACGACAATGGAAGATCGAGAATGCAGAACAATGATCAAAATTTACAATCAACACAATGAACGAAGATGAAGAACGCACATTTCATGATAATGAAGAAAAAAAACGATAAGACGTACCCAAACGACTGGGCTCCGCCAATTGGGTAGTCTGTGGGAGCCGAGTGCCACTGATCTTAGAAGATAATTCCCACTGATTCGGATGCGAACTGGATGTGCGAACGATGAATACGGTCTATGGATTTGTGAAAAAGAATTTTGAGCAAGTATTCTATGTTAAAGCGTTGATTGAGGATCAGAAATCAGAGATATGTTACAGTAAAATGCAGGGGCGTCCGAGCGTTACAGTGGAAATTCAGGGAAAACAGTGAGAGTGTTTTTTGGATACAGGAGTAGGTGTTAATGTTATGAGTAAGAAGTATTATCAAGATTTGAATAATTTGGTGTTAGAAAAGTGCGATATCAATTTGAGAGGTGCCAACGACGGAAAATTGAAAGTATTAGGCAAAACAGAGGTAGAAGTAGATATATGTCAGACAAGAAAAGCAGTACAATTTATTGTTGTGGAGAGTGTGGTTCCGAAACTGATAGGAGGCATAGTATTCATGAAAATTTTCGGTTATTCCATACAAAGGAACGAATCTCAATACAATAATATATCATGGGAAGCACGTGGAAGTTTGTGTAACATCGAGGCGAAATTCGGCAGGGTGATAAGGCCAGGAGAGAGATTGAAAAGAGCGTTAGATTGCATAGGTAAAGTAGATTCAAAACTGTTAGAGGTCATTCAGAATCAGGCAGAAGTATTCATGGCTGACAAATGGGATATCTGATGTACCAGTTTAGCAAAACATCATATTAAGACGAATGGGGAGTGTTAATTGTCGAAAATTGGCATTTATTTTCTTTTCCGGTTTTATAATTAAATCCGAAATCAAAAAGAGTTTTCATTACTAAAAATTTATTTTCAATCCACATTTTTTTTTAATTTCAAATTTGGCGCTTCTTTTTCGAATAAATTTGAAATATTTAAACAACACACGTTTATTATAAAATATACATTAAATAAAAATACAATTATTATATACACTGAGAGAGTCATAAACACATCCGAACATCACACCAAAGTTACGCGAATTAAATTAACAACAATCATAATTTACAAATCATCCTTACAGGGAGTCAATTAATTTAAAACCTTTTCGTCAACCAATGCATTTCAAAGAAAAAATCATGGAGACTATAAAAAATTTGTATGATAATAATATCATTCGGAAGTGTAATTCACCTTGGAACACACCATTAATTTGTGTTTGGAAAAAAGAGAAGAAGGATATTCGTATCTGTTTGGATTTTAGGCGTTTAAATGCAATAACAGAGAGATAAGCTTTTCTGATGCCCAATGTTGATGAGATGTTGGATGCTTTAGGAGGTGCCAAGTATTTTAGCTCGATTGACCTTGGAAATGCATATTATCAGGTTGAGCTGGACGAAGAATCTCAACAGAAAACGGCCTTTTCTACAAAGCAAGGACAGTATTGTTTTACTCGTATGCCGTTTGGTATAGCGGCTGCACCGGGAACTTTCCAAGAGATGATGACAAAGGTAGTCAGAGGAATCAAGCGTGCCACTGTATACTTAGATGATATCTTGGTATACACAAAATATCGTGAGCAACACTATATTGTTTTGAATCAAGTTTTAGACAATATCTGGAAAGCAGGATTGCGAGGGAACCCAGAAAAATATCACTTGTTAAAACGAGAAATAAAATTCCTAGGACATATAGTTAACGAAGACGGTCTAAAAACGGACCCGTCCAAGATTGAAGCAATTAGAACGTTTGGAAAGCCAAAGTGTGTTAAAAACTTACGCAGTTTTTTGGGCATTTGTAATTATTATCGACGATTTATAAAAGAGTATGCAAAGAAAGCTAGAGTATTAGAACAATTATGCGGGTCAAGTAACAATAAAAAACTGAATTGGACAAGCGAGATTGAGTTAGCTTTCGAAGAGATGAAGAATGCATTAATGACAAGCCCGGTATTGTGTTTTCCTGAAATGAAAAGAGGTTTTATTCTAGATACGGATGCTAGTTTCGACATAATTGGAGCCGTGTTAGCCCAGAAGGACGATCAAGGAAAGAAAAGAGTTGTAGCTTATGGATCGCGATCAATGAATAGTCATGAGAAGTGATATTGTATTACAAGGAAAGAACTGCTTGCTATGTATTATTTCTTGCTATGTATTAAATCTTCGACCCAAAAGAACTTGCAACCTCAAAGTTGGTCTGTCTCAAAAAGGAATCCGTGACCTCTCCAGAAAGTCGTTACACCGGACCGTATAAGCTCCTACCAATCGCACTCGATTATAACAAAGCCAAATTTTGGCTCATTGTTAGGAGATTACCATGAATATTTGTAGGATCAAGCTTTGTTTACACTTCGAGGATTTCAATCAGGACGAAACCAAGTCAATGCTGGATAACTGCAACTCCGACGAAAAGAGGACGCAATCATCATCTAACAAAAAGAAAACAACGACGTCAACGCGCACATCAGTCTCGAATACCAAAATTACCCCTTCGCTAAGAAACATCGTTCGTTCAGCACGTTTTGGGACAATGTCACAAGATACGTAATCATCAATACACGACCACACCGCTTTGACAAATCTTAACAACGTACGAGACAATGTCTTAAGCCCACAAAACAACAACAATACAAACACACAAATAAAAACACAAAGCAAAACCTGCATTAACAAAACAACACCAATCATCCCATAGAAAAATAGCATGGACATTTGAAACGACATTAATGTATCACTTCTTTAACAACAGTGGTACACTTACAATCAAAACATAGCAAATGCGTTTTGTGAAATAGCTTACCACAACGGCCATCTAACTTTTAGATCTCTTGCCGCCACTATGCTCAGCATTCTTCGTTGGGGGCTGGTGTGGTGCTTCTGTGAAATTAATATTAAAAAATACAATTATTTTTTTAATTGTTTTGTTTTTTGTTAAACTTTAGAATCTTTCACCATTTGAATCAATTGCAATTTGAATAATAAAGTTTGTTAAACTAATTTAATTTTTTTATCATATGTGGTCATTTCTAGTAGGTCTTTATTGTGTAAGACATTTGTTTTGTATATTGCAGCATTAAAAACAAAAAAAATGGGATTTAGTTAATGTTTATACCTCTTTTATTTAATAAACTAAAATATTAAAGGATGAAAACATCCTGATAAAAATTAATTTCTGAAGCAATAAAAACTATATTAATAAAACCAATACATATTTCTGTCTAATTAGGATAACAAAACAAAACATAAAATACATCGTCAATTAAAATTTTAGTTCCAATAAAATAAATTCAGTTTCTTTTGCGTTAAAAACATGTTATCAGACAAATGATTCTGATGATGCTCACAAAACATGCATATTAATCAAACTTTTTATAAAGTTTCTTAATGAATAATACTTACAAGTTTTGTTCCCGATGTGTCTATATGATAATTGAGGAACATGACAAACTAAATGCATTGGACACACTGTAACCGTCCAACCTGGCTTAATATTACCTTGTACAAGGTCAGGACTGTTATATCCGAAATAGTCATAATTGTAGTCCCTTACACAAAGAGGGAAATCATAACTTGGAATATTTTGGTTCCGATCAGGTAGCCAAGCCGTATACTTAAATGTGTACTTATTAAGAAATAGTTTTACTTAAATAACAATAATAAGAAAAACAAATGGAAAATATTTAATGTTTTACATCTAAAATGAAATACTAAGCTATTTGCAGTCTTTTTGTTAACGTTTCCAGCAAACATTTACAATGTAATTTATTAGTTGCTGGAATTAATTTATTCTTTTTACAAAAACTTGTGTGCGTAAAATTTTTTTATTCTTTTGCGTTTAGAATCCAAATTATCTTAAATCAGATGTTATTAAATATTAATTTAACAACTTATCTTAACATCAATGTTAATAACATCAACTTATAATTATTTATATGTATACCGAATAAATTATTTCGGTGAGGAATTTTACTACTATCGTTTTGATGTTCACCTAGATAATTTGAAAATCGGTCGACACGAGAGTTCGGGCTGACTTGTTCGTGTCCGTTATTCGGTTTTTTACCGAAAAAAAATTCAAAAATTTTTTAAATCGGCTGTCACTTAAAAATACCGCAAAAAAGTGTACGTCATTCTAAATAATTGAAGATTTGAAAATTTGAGATTTTTTACATTTATTTGAAATAATAAAACAAAATTGTCATTTACATTTTTCTGAATAAAGTTTTTTTACCATAATATATGTTATGCCGAATTTGTGTAATTGTCAAATTCACGAACTCGGCAATATTTTTTAAAAGTTTTTTATTCAATTATGAAATTGATACTAATATTTAATAAGAAAAAATATATATTTAATATGAAAAATTTTCTATTTAATATGAAAAAATACCAATTTAATATGAAAAAATATCAATTTATTAAGAAAATTATGTATTTAATACGAAAAATTATCGATTTAATAAGAAATTTATTTTTTCACATAAAATTGATAATTTTTAATGATAAATAGTTATAACAAATACATATTTTTCATATTAAACACAGAATTTTACGTTAATTTGATTTTATTCATATTAAATTTTTTCATACTAAATACATATTTTTCATATTAAATACATTATTTTTTTTAATTTTTCTCATTTTAAATTGAGAAATTTTAACATTAAAATTAAAATTTTTCATATAGTTAGTGAATTCGGCAACTACACTGTTTCAACAAACTGTTGCCGAATTAACGAACTTGGCAAAATATTTTGCCTACTTCACGAATTCGGCAAGTCAAATTTGGCATAACATATACATAGGCACCCACAGGATTTTTTCCAAGGGAGGGCAAAACAAAAACTTTTCTTAAGTTGAATTTTTGTAGGAGGGGCAAATTTTAAAACTTCTACTGGATATATATTTTTAAAAATAGTGGATGGAAACCGTGTCTCCATATTAAACTTTTTTGCTTAAATTGTTGACTAATAATTCGCGTAAATGGTCTGACACGATTCCGTTGGTGATGTCCGTACAACTTCTCGTCGCGTTATCAATCGATGTAAATTGATGGAAATTTACTGATTCGATTTCTGAGACGGGTTTTTTTAGATTTCCTTCTTTTATAAATTAAGTAAATCGCCAGTCGATTTGCAATTTATCGCGAGTAATAAAGGATAACCCAGTGCTTGTTCGAAGAGAACAAAAATTTTATCCATTTTTTAAAATATTATAGAAAAACACGATATATTGGAGTTATTTACCATCAGAAAGAAATCGAGATCGTTTTTAACAAAATTTTACTTTTATTTAAAAAACTTGAACACACTTTTTTTGAAATTATGACGCAATAAAGTATACAAGAATCATTTATTTATTTCATTTAAACAAAAATTTTGAATCTTCGGCGATTTCTATTCACCAAATTCAAAAATCCAACACCAAACACACGATTGCCAAATTTTCAATTAAAATTTTCAAATCAAAGCTATAAAATCATTTAATTTATTTATTTTACTCGGTACTTTAATTATTTATTTAATTTTAATTTATTTTTGCTTATTTTATTTTAATTATTTATTTAAATTATGTAAGTTATTAATTTTATTTTACTCAACTTTGAAACTTTTAAATGTATCTTTGAACAAAGCAGATTCAAATGTTTTCTTCTATCACCATGGATTTCTTTTGGAGGTCCAAATTTCAATATCCATCTGTTCAATATCACTCTACGCACTGTGTTTTTCATCTTGACTGGCAACTGCATTCAAGCTAATATTTCTACTGAATTGGTCTACTATTGCAAGTAGGTATTGATATCCGTTTATGTTTCTTTTTAATGGTCCACAGAAGTCCATATGTAGTGATCCCTAAAATATGCACAGAAAAATAATACAATTTTTCTTTGTATCGTAATTTCTCTATTAAAAAAAAGGTTTAGTTTTAACTATGATATTTTTTCGTATCTTAAAATTTCATATTAAAAAAATATAAATATTAATTGTGAAGGATTTTGAAAAATTTTGAAACAATTAATTTTTATAAAGAATTATAAAATAATGAATTATTTAAAATCAAAAGTTTTTAAAGCAATTTTAAGTAAAAAATATATATCTTAATTAATTTTAAAAAGTTATTTTCGAAAATAATCAAATTTCAATTGTAGAGTAAAAACTTAAAATGAAATTAATTGGTTAATAATGGATTTTTAAATAATTGATTTAAAAGAAATATATAAAGACTAGGATAATTATGTTGTACTAATTTTAAAAGTTATTCTTAAAAATAAAATAAGAAACTTTGTTATCAGTGTTGTAAAGTATAAAAAAACACATAATTTTAAATTTTAAAGTTAGTTTGAAATTCTGCAAATTAAAGATTTAACAAATACTTAAACAGTTTTCGTAAATAGAAATAAATATTAAGACTTTTATCATTAATGTATCGTAATAATAATAAAAATTTGTATGGTATTTAGAATAATTGTAAGTAAAAATGCTTTTAAACTAAAATATTGATAATAAATAAAACGTTAAAATCTTTATTAACTAACAATGTTTCACAAAAAAAGAAATAGCATTAAACTAATTCTAAAATAATAAAAAAATCATTATGGTTAATTTAGTAAAAATATGACTACAAAATTATGTTGGTTTTAATTTAAAAATAGTGGAATGTAAATTTTCAAAATAAATAGAATAAAAAATTTTCAATTTTAAAATAACTTATCAATTTCTTTATATTTATAATTTCATATTTTTATACAAAAAATCCGGTCAAAAAGAAAACGAAGAAAAGTTCCTCGACAAACAATTTTTATTAAAAAAAATGTTAACTAAAAAAATGTTTGAATAATTGTTAATTGTGTTGTAAATAAAATTTTGGTGTTAATGAGTCTTAATCTCGATCAAGAACCCAACATTAATAAAATCCATTGTGAATTACCGATCGAGAATGTGGGTATACTGTGAATGATAATAAAAATTTTTAGACGTAATAAATAAAAAAAACTAAATTTAAATAAAAAAAACTATGTTTAAATTTACACTAAAATTTTGGAGGTATTAAAAAAAACAAAACACGTTGTACACAATAAAAAAGAAAACAATCAAGAAACTGCGTATGATTGTCCACATATTTCTGGAACTGGATTTCAATAAAAAATATACTTTATTGTCTATTTCGACTTTTCATTCTTTTGAATTAATCGAACATATTTTGTGCATGTATTCCCGCTGCACCTTCTTCAGCCGAGGTCTATCAGACGTGATTACGTTCCACCTAGAATCTTTTCGTGGGTCGTTAAGGCGTGATGGCCGCCTCGTTTTTGTTACGCATCCGCCATCCAGTTTCGGATTGTTTTTTTTTATTACTATTGCTTCTTGCATCCGTTTTCCACAGGATCCCCCACAGAAAGTGATAGTTGTGTTTCATCCACGGCAGTCGACAAGACTTATGGCAGTTCATTCGCGTCAAACTGCCATGTCGTTTCACTTGGAATATTGTCTTCGCATACGGACAGGGATTGCCGCTGTGAGCAACCACGGCCGTGAACCCGACCCCTTTATTTGTGTCAGAAGTAAACCAAAGACGTCTCAACTCGCATTCCAGGACGCGAGGAATGCCAATACGAATCGATCGATCCAAATCGAAGCTTCGTCAGTTTCATAATAATACACGATCACGGATCAAACCGGCATGTGATGATCACTCTTAGGTACCTACATTCTCGATCATTTGTTCACAATCCTGTTTGCTGATTTCGATAAATATTAATTTAACAATTTCTATTTGATTACTAAAATAAATACATTAAATATACCGAATAAATATATCACAAATTCGACAATCTATATCTTCATTTCTATATTAAATATATCGCTTACATTTATAAAAGCTATACCGGTAAACTCAATAAGTTCTAATTTATTTTATGAAATCAATATATCGTACATGCTCTCTAAATCCAAAATCGTTCTTTCTAATCATTTTATTACCTCCTTCCTGCTCTCTGAAAACAACAGAAAGATTCATATTTGCACACAATTACTACCGCTGACTCTACCTAGCAACGCTTTGCCAGTTACACATCACAAGGCGACTCATCTGTTCAACATAAAAATTCACCTCCACATTTCCTCAACTTTTTCTTCTCTCAAAATTAAAACGCACTCTGGTACATCGATATAGTCGATTGAACACATTGTTACATCATCTTTCGGCTATTCAGTCTGGTTGTGTTACAGCACTAAACTATTACGCCCTCATTACGCTGAAAAATTCTTAATAAAAAACATCGACATTTTGGAATAGGTTAATCTATTAAAAAATCATAATTCATAAATAAAGAAAATTAATGATGATATTGTTGATTTATATAAAAATAAAAATGACATTGTTGATTTAGATAGAAATATTATTAATATTAAAGATAAAATAAATAAAAAATAGATGATGATTATTTTAAAAATATAATAAGACAAATAGAAATTAAAATTAATCAGTGTAATGAAAATTATGAAAAAAATAATAAACACTTTACTTTACCTAAAATCTATTATAAAAACTGATCCTAAGGAAATAAAAAATCTTAAGACTGATAGGAGAAAATATTTTGGAGAAAAAAAGATGTAGAAAATAAAAATTAAATGTGTTCATGAAAGAATTTTATGAGGGGTTAGTTTTAAGTTTCGCCAAAATAGTTTATTATTTTTTTTAATTTGAAAATTTAAAAGAAATAAGTTAACAATTACAATGTAGAGTAAAAATATGATAATAAATACTTATTTAAAATATGCTTACAGTAATAACAATTAACATATTTTAATAAAAGTTATAGAACTAAATAAATTTTAATTAACGGATTAATATTTTCAGAAATAATTTTTTAATAAAATGGTTATTGTAAATTTAAATTAATTAGTTTTATGATTAAGTTTCGTAAGAATGTAAAATTTGGTTACATTAAAAATTTGTAAATTTGTTGTATGAAAATGTAAATTATTTAAGGGTAAAAATTTTTGTAAAAAATATAAGATTATATATTGTAAAATTCTTTGTAAAAAAATATAAGATTA
>MQRK01234438.1:6916-17787 GCA_001938485.1 Girardia tigrina
TAACCTAACCCTTAACCTAAACCATAATCCTAACCCGTAAAACGATTTTTGCCTCGAAAAAATTAAATTAATTTTATTATCTATTTACAATTGTAAGTAAATAATATATAAAATTTACCTTACAGCGTTAGTGAGGCAGGCAGTGAGTGACTGGGGCTTTTATAAGATAAGATAGTTTATTATTTACTTATCATTTATTTTTAATTCATAGCATTATTTAATTATGTATTATACAATAATAACATCGTAATATTATTATACTATAGTATTGTTATATTAATATTATATTAATTAAAGAAATTTAAAAATTAATATCTATATGGGATATGAATAAAAAACATCAATGCTTTATAAAACATATCATTTAGATTTATTTGTGTCGCTTTATAAATCTTTCCCCTTGTCTCGGTTTCCAATAGATATCCTAAAACTAACATTAACAATCATTCCAGTTCAAATTCATACTTATCATCAACCTTCTCATTCAACGAATCAATTATCCTCTTAATTTTTGAACGAAATCTCCCAAATGGATTTTTTCTTCAGACAAGAAAATATAATTCTGAAAACAATCAATTATCCACTGTATCACAAACAAATCACAACTACGAGCTAATGGCTCTAACATGTAAGTCAAATAATTCTCATTCATTCATTTAATTATCCTATAATATTTGGACATTATTGAAGTTATAGTAATTTAATTCCCTTATTTTGTTGATCCCACTCTCTCACTTGTTCCTTGTAAAACGTTTTTTTGTTCCATCTATTCTGTTAAATACATTTTTTCATATTAATCTAATTTTTAATACTATTTTAAAAATGAGTTTTCAGGCGATAATTTGTTCTTTACCTGTAAACTCGTTTTTAACATAAATGATTATAAAAATTTGTTTATCAAAAATGATAATTACTCAAAAAAACAGTAAAAAATATTTTACAATATATGTTACTTACCTCTTCACGTTTTGTACTGGTCGCTTCAACTTGACACTATACCCGCCAATGATATAGACGTATTGTCTATGAGAAACACAAGCAAACTCTTTTAAATTGTGAATAGGAGTCCAAATTTCCAGTTCTGGTCTTCTCGATAAAACATCAAAAGATAGATTAAATCGCAATACATGTCCAGTTCCTGAGCGAGATAAAACGAACAAATGATCGATTCCATACTCGGTTTCCATGAGAGATAGAGAGAGAATGTTGTCACATTAACTGAATATTAATGAGTGAACAAAACAATTAGCTTTCATCACAATCGCGTGCAAACTATCACAAATTATTGATGCTCAAATCATATACACAAGTGTCATTGAAACGTTTATAAATCTGATAAATATCACTCATTGAAGCAATTTAAAGAGTAATTATCATAGTTGTATTATCACTATTAAAAAAGAGAAAAAATTAAACTCAATTGTTTACACAAGTTCCTAATATTTGTTTACTGAAATTATGACACGTCCAAAGACACAGAAACCCAAAGGAAGCAAAACTCAAACAAAGCATACTTTATTTTTTAACACAATAGATTAGCAAGAACAAATCCACACTGTCTATTTGGCGGCGGCAGCGATTTTTTCACGAACTAAATAAAATGCAGAGACCAAAGCAGCAGATTGGAGTTTTTCCGAGCAACCAAGAGAAAGTCTCTTTTCGATTTCAGCTAATTTTATCATCAAATCCATCTTAGCGTCGTCGGGAAATTTTACTGAATAGAATGTTTATAATTTATTTTTGTTGGCAAAAATATTGTTAAATTATAATGATCAATCGAAGCTGTCTAGTAAATTAAAGGAGTTTCCCTTTTTACATAAAACAATTCCTGTTTAATTGACAGATTAATTTGGCCGGAACAGTGACATATTCTTGTATAAAATAACTAACAATAGAAAATATCTGTAAATATGAGACTCGTTTTAAGACTCCATATGTAATCGCAGTTTTTAAATAAATTCAATGGAAAAATTTTGTCTAAATTAAATATAAAAAAATCTAAATGTAAAATTTTTATTCATAGTTATTCAAACTTCTTCCTTAGTGGCAAGCTTACCTATGTATTTTAAAAGTAGTTTCATTATTAAATACATATTTTATATTAAACTGATATGTTTTCATATTAAATCGATATTTTTTTCACATTAAATGTTAATATTAATGTCATAATTGAAGTATGATTTTTTTTATAAAAAATTGCCGATATATATAAATATATATATATATATAACTGTCTGTTTGCGCATCTCATGACAACAGTCTGACCAAATGTAACCAAACTTTCCATAAAACTTCTTCCTACACAAGAGCAGGTCGAAGTCAAGTATTTTTTAAAAAAAAATGTTCCTTCAGGGAAACCACTGAGTTATTCTTTCCATTAAGCCTTTGTCTGTTCGATATGCGTTTGAAGACTAGATTTGACCAACTTTCCAAAAATCTTTCGTTGAAAAAAGAGTATCTGGACACTCAAATTTTAGTTTTAACCTTCCATCTACCAAAAAACATTACTTAAAACTCCAATGGATACATGACTAAAACTAATGAATAAATAAGCTGATTTTTCACTAAAAATGTATTACTTCGTGACCGGAAAAAAGCGCACATGGAAAAAACGTATTTTTATAATACCAATTGAATTTAAAAGAAAACAAATGCAATAGAAAATAAGTAGTATTTCATAAAGTCTAAAATTTATTCAGAACCGACAGAAAAAAAATTAATGGACAGAAATATAAACTACTGTAGATTAGCTATTGTCTTAAATAAGATAACTTGTCCTCTGTGTCATGATATTTTTTCACTGAACTGACTATAATCGCATGGAGTTTTCTGTTCAGTGATATCAGACCGTGCGGGAAATACCGCATTGCGGGAAGTTTTGTAAAGCAGCGGTAAATGCGGGAAAAATGGATCAGAGCGGGATTTTTTTCCATCGTTTAAAGGATAAATGTTTTGTCATGTTTTTTTCTTAATGTGAATGGAAAAAGTATCACCTTCCATACTTTTTATGATAACTTATACTATTTATAACCCCCCAATGTTTTTCCTTTTAAAAAAATCGTACATAAACTCATCAGTTAACAATATTTTTAAAGTAACTATGATTTATAATCTACGCTTTTCTGTTTCCTAAATAAATAATTTCTGATATGCTGACTGTGTATTAATTTATCTTATACATATGCAACAGTTATGTTTGACTTCTAGAGAAAATAAATATCCGTATTGCGTTTTATTTATGTTTTCTACATTTTTTGTAATAACCTATTTCCATTTTTCTGAAGGAATTATTTAGAAATAAATACCAGAGATCAGGATATTTTTGAATCAGTCAAATTCCTCTGTCATCTATCCATACAAATGTAACAATTCGTTTTGCTTTAAAGATAGAACAGTTTAACTGCGTCTTAATGTTTCGTTTGTCCTAACGTCATTAATCGTATGTAAATTAGTACGTATTGATGTTTTTATGAAAGCTACACTAAACATCAGATCTAGCGGTTTAGATTTACCTAAGTTGCTCTTTGTTTATAGAGCCATTTCTATTTGATTGGGTATTTGGGAGGAGATTGTATATGATTTCCATTGGGGGGTACAACATTCCGTACATAGTAGCATTGTGACATGCGGGAAAATTTAAAAACTAATCGCTGGTATCACTGTTTGTTTTATTTCATTTTAGTTGTTTTTTTAAATTTTACAAACTTTGTTGGCAAAGTAGAGTTTTGCCTGCATAAAGAATGGATATAAAAAATTTAATTTTTTGATTTACTAGTTTAATTCTGAAAAAATTTTAGCTTTCTGAAAAATAAATCTTTATTCAATTGTTTTTTTCATAACTGTCGATCAGTTTCTCCTAAAGCATTCATTATGATTTTATTAAGACTAAATAAGTTCTTTCATCGGATCTTTGTTTCCTAGTTGTTCATTTTCAGTTTAACATTCAATCAAATAATTTGTCAAATCTGAACAGTCGTTTTATATTAAGGATAAAATTCTTTTTTAGAATGTCTATTGAATAATGATTTAAGTGGATTTGATTCGAAAGCATTTACAGTACAAATATTAATTCTTTTAAAATGTGATCTAAAAATTTTCAAAATAAGGTTACACAAACCACCACTAGTCCTTCTTAAAGTCGGTCTTCATTCGAAAAAAGTTATGCTTTGTATATGGTGTAATTTCAAAGGAATTATGTATTATGAGCTCTACCAAACAACCAGACGATGAGTTCAGACAATTAATGTTCTCAAATGGATGAATAAAGACAGCGATCCAGGAAAAAACGCCAGGAATTAGCGGACAGGAAATTGTTGTGTTACTTATACCAGACTACGGAGACCGGAAAAAAGAGGCCAAGGTTAAAGAGACATGAAAAAGAGACCATTATAAAATTCTAGTAAATTTTAGAAAAATTCAAATAAAATTCAGAAAAAAATATTAAATTCAAAAGAATTTTAGAAAAAAACTCTATTAAATTTTTGAAAAATGAAACAGTTACTGAGACAATTCAGTAATTAGTAAATATTTTAAATAAACTCTAATAATAAATGAACATAATCACAATTGAACTTTTTTATAAGTTCTATTTGAATTTTACTAAAATTTACTTGAATTTTATAATTTTATGTGGTCTCTTTTTTCCGTCCTCTCATTTTACGTGGTCTATTTTTTCCTTAGTCTCTTTTTCCCTAGTCTCTTTTCAATGATATCTTATATTCTGGTCTCTTTTTTCCGGGAATTCCAGACCACATGTCTATTTTACTACGGAAAAGTTGTTGGATCTTGGCAGTGATATACTACCCCAACCATTATATTCTCCGTAATTATCCATCCGAATATAACGTATTTATGTATTAACGACAAGAATATTGTCTCTTTAGATGTCGAGAAATCTCACATGAGAAGTTTTCGAACGATGGAATTTTCCAGTTTCAAGAAATATTGAAAAGAATTGTAGAAAGAAATGGTGTATATATTGATGATTAATTACACGTCTTTACAATTTAAATTCAGCTGATGAATTTTTATTAAAAATTGTTACAAACTTTACGGGCAACCCAATAATAAATCAATTAAAATATAATATAAAATCAACCTTTAATAAGCATTTTAACCAACTCTGTAATTATATCGTTCAGTGCAATTGATTTGTCCAAACGAATATCGGTTAATTCTGAAGACCAAAAATAAATATTTGACTCTTTCTGGGTGACAATAAACTATTTACTCGACAAGCAACTGCATACATCTTCATTGAGTAAAATATTTAAGATAAGTTTCATATCATTAGGATGTGGTTGTCCGATACAGCTGTAGATATTCGACTCGTTTACAGCATCGAATGACATTGATGTACTCTGCAGAATGTTTATTGCCTGTCTCATATCTCCGTTTGAAAGTCGAATTAATGCCTCAACTCCATCGGGACTAACTTGAACCCTTTTAACATGTATGTTGATTATTATCATTTTTTAAATATTTTCTTTCAAATAAATCATCTTTTACCGATAAATTTAAGTTAAAATTTAAGAAAAATGAATTTTAAATTTAAGAAAAATGAATGAAATTAATAAAAGAAGACGTAACATTTTAATTTTT
This sequence comes from Girardia tigrina, assembly GCA_001938485.1. Lineage (NCBI taxonomy): Eukaryota > Metazoa > Platyhelminthes > Tricladida > Dugesiidae > Girardia > Girardia tigrina. Next base: position 12,518 of record MQRK01234438.1, read on the forward strand.
ACAATCTGAAGGGATCATATTTATGTCTATTGAGCATCGGAAATAAAGAGAGGTGAAATATATGGTCGTACTAGTACTTTTGATTCACATTAACCCCAAAGAAGAGTACATAGTTAATATATTTTGATAGTTAATAAGGCAGAATATCGTATGAATTAATTTTTTTGGGCCATGAAATTAATAGTCACTGTTTTTTAAAAACAATTCATGTACTTAATTTAGCAAAAATGGCTTCTCAAAATACATAATTTACAAAATACCATAAAAAGTTACGCTTTTAATAATTTTATTTATATTAAGGAAAAGAAATTGGTCTTAAAAAAAAAAGATTGGTCTTAATATAAAAGCAGTTTTCGATTTACTTATCAGATTTGTGTCCATCAAAAGCCAACTGAAAGCGGTTTCGACCTTACTTAGAAAAAGCAGAAAAATTTTAATGATTCCTATCAAATTGAATATATTTGGGAATAAAATTAAGGGTTTATTAAAAGCATACTTGGTACCCAGTTAAAATTTTTTAAAAAAGTCAGTACTGGGTAATTTTACCAAAAATTTTATTTCTTGGTCAGTATTAAGTCACAACTTGGTAAGTACTGGGTTAATGAATATTCTAAGACATAATTTTAATAGAAAATATTAATTAATTATATATATATATAAAAGAGATAATCAAATATTTTTATCATAAGTGCAAAAAGTTCGAATTCTAAGCTTTTCAAAGCATATTTTTGACTGTCTACCACTTGACAAATAGCCAAAAATAGATAACATTCTTTCAACCGAAGCCGATGTTGCTTGTATGGACAAATACTCCATCACATCTCTGCAAATATTTGAGTATTTGTCCTTGTTTTGTGTTCAAAATTATATTCCTTCAACGTTGAAAGTTGTATCAACATCTGAACCCATAGATTCAAATGTTTAGATTGTTAAAGTAGTTGCAATTATCAATGGTGCATTCATATCCATCAAAGCATCTCTTTCTGTTTCTGAAAAGTATTATCAAAAAGGGGCTTGTCTTTTTGGACCACGTTTCATTTTGAATCAAAAACTTAAAACAGATGAAAGAAAAAAAATTCTTTTTCATCTATTTAATTTTCTTTTTCTTTATTTATTTTTTATTAATTTATCTATTTATTTTTTTTAAAATATTACTAATTTTTGACCTAGTTGTGACCAAATACTTATCCAATAAATTTCACAAACCGGGTCAGTACTGGGTCAGTCATTTTTACAAATTTTGGAACTGGGTAGTCGGTAAGTACTGGGTCACTGGGTAGTGTATACCAAGTATGATTAAAAGACTAATAAATATGTACTAAAGATCAATGGAGTTCCTTTAAAATCGAGTCTTCTGTAAAATAAAATTAAAAGATTCTTTGTAAAAGAAGTGTCCATAATTCATGAATTATGGTCTCAACTCGTTAGAACACCCTTCGTTAAATCTCCACTCTCGCTAACCGCCTAGAAATTCCTGGAACCGTTGTAAATACTATTGAAAATCCCTTTGAACCGGTACTCCCTCGAAGTCCGCCATCCGCCAATACAAAATAAGAACACAAATATGTGGATCCCTCTTCAAACCACCAAAATGAGTGTAAGATGAGTTTTTGTAAGATCCCCTTTGAGAAAAAAATGTGAAGATAATGGAAGTTAGTTTTGGATATTAATGATGTAAAAGGAATTAGTGATGCCTTGAAAAATATGAATAAAATTTTATTTATCTATCGTAACACGATATGTTAGAGTTTTAAGACAAAGTCATCAATATGAAATGGACAACAATATTAAAGAAATTATCAGGATCAAATTACTCACATTAATAGATTTTATAAAATGTCAGAAATAAGTAATATTAATGGTAGTTGATAGCTATATAATTCACTGAAACCTCGATAATCCGCCAAAATATGGCGGTTCAAGAGGGTTTTGTTAAATCGTCATTTTTTTAATGAACCAAGTGTGGCGGCTTAACGAGTTGAGACTGTATAAAGATGATATGTTCCAGACTACAGCACAATTTTGGTCACAGTATTTTGACACAAAATGGATAAGAAATTTAACGCCCCTACAATGACTAAATTGCAAGACATGGAAAGTCATTATTGAAAAAGTGGTAAATTTATATTGCAAAAATTTTATTGTCTTTAAGAGCTAGAAGTAATTATGTTGTAAACAAATCTCAAAGAGTTAAATGTAAAAACAGAAATTTCCGTCAAAACAAATTATATTATATTTTCAGTTAAAAACCATCAATAGTTTTTCGGTAATTTCGTGATTTCTTTAACCATAATAATAATTATTTCAAAAATTTCTCGGTAAAAGAATCATTTATTTTTTTAATAGAATTTTTACTTTTCTTCGTTAATTATATGTAGCAATCTCGGTTGAATTTGATCGAGTTTCAATGGAGAAAAACGAAACCGAGTGCAGCGAGATAGAATGGCAGGAATGATTTTATTTTGATAATTGCATATCAAACAAAATCGCGTTGATTCGGAATATTTTTCGATTACTTCGGAGCGAACATTGAAAATATAATTTAATTTAAACTCAATTTAAAAAACCAAAGAATTTAAGCTAAATACATTTGAAGGATTTTCGGTTAATAAAAATAAGTAAAAGCTAATTAGGATCATGTTGTATAAATATATTGATTAAGTAATATGAAAATTAGATTAAAACAGAGTTTTTCATTTAGTTTTGACAATTTTTTAAATGGTTTTGACGATTTTCCGAAATTAATTTTATAAGTTTTCTTCCTTGAAGCAAGATTCTTAGTTCTACCTTTGGAACAGTAAAATAAAAAAATTAAATTGCAAAAACATTTTCAATATAATTTGACTAACAAAAGTTCAAAAATCTTTTATAATTCATTAAAAATCAAACTTAAAAAATTTTATAATGTGATGCCTAAATTTCCGACCATTTTCAACTAAAGCTATTTATTTTTTAAAGCAAAGTGGTGTACGATTAATCATCATAGAATTCACCATTAGCATCTATGGTCTTTTGCCATTTTTGTGGCAACAAATAGATGCTTTTGGCGAAAAAGTCTTCATCTTTCGAATCAATGAAGTCATCTATGCATTTCTTGACTTCATCGTGTGTTTTGAAATGTTGTCCAGATAATGATGGAGAGACCGAAAAATATGTCGAAGCCAAGTTCGGTGAATAGGGCGCATGCGGAAGAACCTCCCATCCAAGAGCTAAAATCAAATTTTTCGTCGCCGACGCAACATACGGTATAGCGTTATCATGCAGCAGTATGACCTTGCGTCCACTATAAGGCCCACATATTTCTTTAACTCGATGATTTTTGCGGTCAGATTAGATAGCTGATCACAATAGTGTTGTGCGGTAACCGTTTGCCCGGGATCCAACAGCTCATAATAAAGAAGGCCCTTCATATCTCACCATATACACAGAAGGACCTTGTCATGAAAATTGCGTTTGGGGGTAGAGGTTGATTGAGTTCCGGGGTCTATCCATTGTCTCTTTCATTCTGGGTTATCAAAATACGTCCCCAGTGACGATTCTCCATTAAAACGATTTTCTTAGGTGGTGGTTGAGGTGAGCAATGGTGACATTCCTCCTATCGTCTTTGTTTCGAGAAAAGAGAGCATGTGGGACCCATCTTATTGTTTTCTGCACCTTTCCTAGAGCTTTCAGACTCCGTAGGAGTGTCGAATGGTTTACATTGACGCGCTTGGCCAGTTCACGGGTTGACTGTCAATCATCCTCTTCTAAGAGAACCAAAAGATCTTCGTCCTCCATGTCTTTCGGTCTACCACTTCGTGGATCGTTCTCCAGGTTGAATTCGCCCTTCTTGAACTTGGTGTATCATTCTTTGATCGCTGTAAGACCAACAGAACTTGTACCATATGCTTCATTAGCTTGCGACTTCTTTTTGTCAAGATTAAACATCAATAATATACAGTCGCGTATATGATTTTTATTGGCATCCATTTCCAGAATAATAAAAAAATAAGCACGTGGATTTTGAGGACAATTAAAGAAGTATATCCCTTTTTATCAAAATAATGCATCGACCCAATAAATGTTCTTAAATCATTTTATAAATTTTAAAAACCATTTGAAAAATTTTCAAAACTGAACGAAAAACCTTTAAATATAAAATAAAAAACTATTTGAAAAAAAATCATTTGGATTGATATTTTTTAAATCAGAATAACTGAAATAAAATAATCAGGAAAAATGATTTCGTTTCAAAAAATTAATCAAAAAATGAAATATAAAAATAAATGATTAAAACTAAAAAATCGACAAATAATAAATAAATTTTAGGAAAAATATTATAATTCTTAAAAAATATAAAAAAATAACTGACAATAAACAAATAAATAATAAAATTAACGTTATTATTATGCAAATAACACAAATCATTTTCCGAAAAAACATGATTTAAAAAATTAACAAAACAAATATAAATTTCGAGTAAAATACTATTAATAAAAATTAATTAATTTTTGAAATATAAAATACTTTTTATCTTTAATTTTAAATTTTAATTTGAAAAAAAACAGAAGATCAATACTGCGTCTTAGAGCGTTCTGGGCATCCTTGGTCATAGCGTCCGCTTCATCGAGAATTATCAACTTGAATTTGCCTCGGTAGAGAGTTTGAGTGGATGCAAAAGTCAAAATATCGTCCCGAACCACACCGATTCCACGATCGTCTGACGCGTTCAGCTGCACAAGCGATTATCAACAAACACACAAAATATAGACATAATTTTTTTGGGTCCCATGAATTTTTACAATATATTCAATGAATTTTTACAATATTTATGTTATGTCGCATTTGTGTAATTGCCGAATTCATGAATTAGACAACATTTTGCTGAAAAAGTTATATTGCCGAATTCATAAACTGTATAATAAATTGTCATTTTAATATGAAAGATTTAATTTAAAATGAAAGATTGTGTCTAATATGAAAAAAATATCAATTTAATGTAAAATTCTGTATTTAATATGAAAAAATATGTATTTAATATGAAAAAATATCAATTTATTATGAAAAATAGACTCCAAATGTAAAATTATTGTTCATAGTTATTAAGACTTCTTCCTTAGTGGAGAGCTGAATTGCAAACGTTTGTATTTTAAAAGCATTTTTCATATTAAATCGATATTTTTTTCATATTAAATTGATATATTTTCATATTAGATACATATTTTTCCACATTTAATGTTAATATCCATTTCATAATTGAATTAAACAATTGCCGAATTCATATATATATA
>MQRK01234441.1:0-14926 GCA_001938485.1 Girardia tigrina
ACAGAAATGATAATAAAACCAAAATAACAAAGTTTTATTTTAATAAAAGCAAGTTTTATTTCAAAATAATTTTTTGTACGTATTAATTAATATTATTGATTTTTTTCATAAAGTTAAAACTCAACATACAAAATTCAACAAACCAATTTCAACATACCAAATTTAAAATATTCCTCACAGGTAATGCTTGAAAAACGTGGTTGTTTTTATAAAAAAAATTTTTTATTAATAATATTATTTAACTATTTTTAGTTATCATTTAGGAATTCAAATCTTTCGATTGATTTCGAATAACAGAAGTGATAATAAAACCAAAATAACAAAGTTTTATTTTAATAAAAGCAAGTTTTATTTCAAAATAATTTTTTTGTACGTATTAATTAATATTATTGATTTTTTTCATAAAGTTAAAATTTTCATAAAGTTAAATTACAGCATATGAGGTTTATGTAGAGCCGTAAATGTTTTAAAATATTGTATTGTCATCGGAAGCAAGCCTGTATAAAAAAATCATCTCAATTGGATGACTGAAAGTGGTCGAAAAATCAATCGCAAGATTTGTTCCAGACAAGAAACGAAGCTAAGTAAAACGTGGTAAAAAATAGAATATATCAAATTGGACTTTGAATAATAAGAAAAGTTACTTATTGAATTTTCTTTTTACAAAAAACCTTCATAAGAAAAATTGATATGGAATTTTATGTAATGTTATATTGTTCATGACTAATTAATTCGTCCAAAACTATTTATATTCATATTTGTTACTTAATTTACAATTAAATATTCTTTTTTTACTCAGAAGACACTTGACTCTGGAAACATGGATGAGAACAAGTTCTTATGATAAAAAGTATTTCTTTTCTAAATGACTTCGATAGCAAGATATAAAAATACAAGTTTGTTACGTGGTTAAGAAAGAATATACATTGAGTTATATCCAATAATACTGCATATGTGATTTTTATACATTCGTTAGGAAATTTGAAACGTGAAAATTGGACAATTATAAAAAATGGCGTTAAACAAATAGAAAACGAAATTGAAATTGCTAAAAACACTCTTGTAGAAGTTGTAGGAATGGAATTTCTAGAGTTCTTAGATATAGACGACAAATCTTTCTCAAAAATCTTTTTCCATTTTAATAGTATAAGAATATTTAGAATGAAGACCGACACTACTGGGAAAAAGGATACGAATATTGATGAAATTATTTTATCCATTCCTGTTTTGAAGTAATTTGCGACCAAGGAACGATTGTTAAATTGACACGTGATAACGATACTTCTTTCAAAGGAAAAAACTGTATTTTTTGCTATTGCTAATATCATTAAGGTAATAAGAGAAAGATACACATTTCTGATTTTGAATATCATTTTAAAATGGATAGGAAAATATATTCTTGCGAATCGATCAAACGTCATTACGACCACTAACCAAATACTGAAATCCCCAAATGTATAAGGGAGAGTTTTTGGTAGGATTCTACAAAATATTTCTGCTTTCGAATAAAGATCGAAGCTAAAGATTCGATTTATCCATGAAGGTAACATCTGAAGAATGAGAGTTAATGCGTCCCCGATAGAAAGCACCCAATAATAAATTGTTATATGATCCTGATTAGAACTTCTCTTTTGTAATTTAGAAGTCATTAAAATCAAGATAATAATGTTGTTGAAACATCCGATTATGATCCAAATTGGAGGGTAGATCATTAAAAGATACTTGTCAAAAGATATTAGATTGTCCACATAATCACACATTTACTAAAAGAAATTACTTAGAGATTTTTGAATAAGTAAATATTTTCATTTAAATTTTTAGAAAACCAATAAAAAATATAATTTTTCCTTTAAATTTTATTGGTTAACAGAGATTTATTTTGATAAATGATGTTTTAAGAATTTTATTAAAAAATATTTTTTTTATAATTATTAAAAAAACCTTTAAATAATTTCTAATAATATTATTAATAAAAAAAAATTTTATAAAAACAACCACGTTTTTCAAGCATTACCAATGCACTAAAAAGAGGAAAATAATTTTTTTTCTAGACATGTGCGAAATTTTATGACTAACCAAAAACGTGAGGCGGATTTCTGAATTACTGCTATTAGTAACTGCTATTTCCTCTTTACTGCTTTTTAGTAACAATCGATCATTTCTATGCCCCACGTTTTTGGTTAGTTATTATAATGCCATAAATTATAATAAAACAGAAACACCTTCAGTTACATAAATTATAATAAAATGGAACCATATTTAGTTAAACAGATTATAATAAAACAGAATCATATCCCGATAAATAAATTACAATAAAACAGGCATATAAATCTATAACTAATAATTGAAGTATCGAATTGTTGCGGTCGAGGACTCATGTCTGCATCCAAATCAGCGTTAAGACATTTTACAAATGAGAAAAGAGACGTTTAATACTAGAATACATTTATAATTAAACTTATCACATTACAAAACGTTGAAAAGGAAAAGGAAAAGGAGAAGTAATAACGTGAAGTGCATGTGTTTGGTAGTGGCAGCAGAATAAAGCGGCTCCTTCTCTTGCATCGCGGCCCACCAGAAAGTTCCCAGCAGTTGGAAAAAAGCCATTAGCCTGAGAAATTATCGGATTAATTAAGTACAAACCTGAAAATTAACAAAATTGCTTACCGAGTTTCCAAATAGTCGAAATCGAACAACAAAAGCCCTCCGTGCAGGTCATGTTAAGGACTATCCATGACGAGGAACCGTTCCACCATCGAACCTCGGGCGAGGAGTTATAGTCCCTTAAAATAAATACAAGAAATTAAATTAATTATAAGGATTAAATTAAAAACTTACGTGAGTCAACATTAGAATTGTTAGTAATCGGGTAATCCTGAATCATCATGAATCATTGTGATTCATAAGTATGACGGTGACCTGGCCAAACGCGATTTTCTCTGACACCCATAAGCATACACCAGCTATCGCGACCAGAGGCCCGTGCAGTTTGTAAGTCCAAAATGAAGAATACCGGTTATGAGAGTAATCAACCCACACTAAACAGCAGACAAAATCGGAGCTGTCCAGTAATGATTGGTTCAGCCACAAAGAATGAAAAAATTGCTACAGTATAAATAGCGTAGCGATGTATCTACACGATGTATCTACAGTCTACACGTAGATACATCGCATAACAGTGCCACAAGTTATAAACCGCCACGGCAGTGCAGCAAGTTTTCCGATATGACATACTGAACACAGACATGATCAATAAGCTATTGAGGAATATACTATATAAATCATCCCCGAATGACGCTAAGCTAGGTGGGGGGCCCATAGTCTGTCCAATCTTTAACTGAATCCGAAGGCCCCTTGAGTTTGGCAGTGCTAGTCAGATGTCAGGCAAGATAGGAGGCGTCCGATCCTACATATAATGCTGTTTAAAATAGGAACAAAATTATAGTGGGTTGTGGTTGACCCTTAACAAACACTGGGGGTTCCAGAGTCATCAGAAATGTTTCTACTCAAAAGGGTCGTGACAGAATATACATGTAAAATTAAATTCTGGTTCGTTTCAAAATTAAAAATTAAATTTTCAATAGAATTCGCAATAAAACCCTTGAATAGATAAGTTAATGTAAAATCAAATTATCTTGTTCGTTTCAAAATAAAATTTTTAATAAACTTCGCAATCAAATAAATAAATTAAATTATGTTTTGTTATGTGTGCACGAGTGAGTATGTGCGTTCGTGCGTATTGTGTTGTGTTGTGTTATGTTGTTGAGTTTTTTTTACTGAGTTTACATCAGTATTTATATGCTTGTTGTGTGTGCAGTGCCCAATGTTCTATGCCTAGGTTCGACGTGGCTATACGCTTTCCAATGTAAACGGATGCTGATTGGCAGACGGTTTAGTTTTTTCGGAATAGCTGCTCGCAACTGTATATGATTCTTATCGTACATTTCTCGACAGCGGTTTCAATGATAATTCGATTCATTTATCAACGACAAAGAAGATTGCGGGTAGCACATCCGTCCCCGCTTAGACAACTGCAATTGTTACAAGTAATTGAATGAAATTATTCCTAGCTGTGACATTTAATTAATCTACATTTCAGATAACTATGTCGCGGATTTTTTTTCCGTGTTCTCTGTTATGCGGCGGTGTTGCACCGTCGTTTGTGTGGACAACATAGGATGTTCAAAGATTTGTTTCGATTTACTGGTCTCTGCGGTTGTGCTGGTATCCAAACGACGCATGTTATTCGGGTAAGCGATTCGTGGAGGTATTCTGGTTTAAATTATCGCTGATTCAGGTTTACATTCTCGGGACGTCTTCAGATTCAATTAGAAACTCGACAGTTGTATGATTCACGTTGAATCATCTCGGTAATTTATTGAATTAATTAGGATTCTTTAATTAAATTTTTCTTTCTTTTGAGGGGTTCTTCAAAGGCTCGTTAGGTTGTTAGAACAATGGTGAAGAATCTGGCTCCGTCTGACATGATACCTCTGGATACTTGTGGTCTGTGGGGTTAATTGTGTTAGATGGGGCCTATCTAAACATACTGGGGAATAGTCGAGTTAGACTATTTTCCCTTTCTCTTGTAATTCTCGAAAAGGTCGGATCGTACCATTTACTAGAACATATCCTAATTGTCGATGCAATATTTTTGGATTTTTTAAAATTCTGGTTCTCACGGATGAAGCCGTTATATATATATATATCACATTGATTGTTTGCCACAAGCCAAAAAACTTCAAAAGGTTTCCCCTTATATTATATACAGTTTACTATAACATTTACAAAACTGCATTGTTATTTATCAGAGTTTAAAGTTATATTTGAAATTATAACTTTGTATTCAAAAAATTTATTCTTGGCATAATTTATATTCTTCTTAACTACATTTTCAGATAAAAACCAAAATAAATATTACTTCTATAGCATTATTTCCAAAAATTTTCAAATGAAGTTTGTATTTTACAAAGATTTGCATTCCCAAAAAACAATAGCTTAATTTTCTAGAATATAAAATTAAAACTAAACTTTTTCTTTTTAATAATTTAAATTTTATATGTGAAATAAAAAATTTAACTATATAATCTGGAAAATTACAAATTTTATGTTCAAATATTATGATTAAAGCAGTCCAGTAATTGAGTTTCAACTAAAATTTGTCATATAGTTTTACTGATTTTCCAAAAACATAGAATTACACCCAAAACAATGAAAATTTTCCACAATCAAACTTAAAGAGTATAGTTTTACTTTCAACAGCAAACGTATCAAATAAAACTATTTCTAAAAATTTTAACTAACAAATTTTTTTTCTCGATAATTAGCTTTTTATTATTTTCTATCGAAATATTTTCAATTGTAAAAAATCTTTTTTCGAAATATATATATTTATATATTTATATACACCGAAAAACAAAAAACCAATTTTAATGTTTATTGTTCTTGTTTTACTACATCACTTTATTGTATATTAAACTATTTTAATTAAATTTTCGAAATTATCTATCAAGTAAACTTGTAAATTTATGACCAATTTTTTGGGCGGGTGAGAATTTTTATCGATTTTCAATGACTATAAATTTATAATCAGTTAAAATTATTAAATTTTTCGAAATATTTATTTGAAATTTTTTTCGTGAAAATTTTCATCGATTTCTTTTTGATCGTTGAAATTCCAGAGTCGATTGGGTGGAACTTCACGAACCGTGTAACAACCAAACTGTATATATCAGTCTGTCGACTGGAATCACCTCAGAAAAACGACCATTGAATGTCGATATGTAAGATAAAATCGATCGATCGAAGAGATTTTATTGATTGATAATGATTTCATTAAAGAAAAGATGCTTATGATTTCGATTGGTGGGAATTGCTCGACTCAAAATCCAATAGATTTTATTATTTCAACACGTCCAATAAACAAACAACGTGGATAAAGCCTCAATCGAACTCGATTATTCCATTTGGTAATGTACAGGTAATCGATCGATAATTAATCGATATCTGAATGTGTATATGTGCCGAATTTGTGGGAAAATCTATGGGAAAATTAACTTTAAATGCGTTGTTAACATTCGTTTTTGCACATTTAATTTGTTTGAATGTCTCTTTAGTTTTGGTTTAATTTGAAATTTGATTAGTTCATTTATAAAAAAATATTCTTTTTTTTTGAAAAATTAACTGACAAAAACTAAATAATTAAAAAATACAAAAAATAGTCTCTCATCATTTTTTAAATATTTATGTAAATTAAAAAATATATTGAAAAAATTCGAAAAAAATTCTACAATTAAGTGAAAATAATTTATTGAATTATTTAACCTGTAAAATTTTTACTGAAAATAATATTAAAAAAAGGAGTGGTTGTAATTCCGCACGGGCCCGAGCAATAATAAAAATATGACAATATATAAATTATTATAAAGCATAACGTGAAAAATATCTTAAAAATGATTTAAAGTTAACTAATCCTAATCAAAAACCTACATTGGTTATGTAATCACAAGCTTCTCTGACATATTTAATGTATATTTTTAAAATAAATTTATTTTTTCTCATTTTGCACGGAAAAATTAACTGAAAATAATTTTAAAAAACAGAAAAAAACAATTTCAAAAAACTTATTCAAATTATATATATATATATATATATATAAACTATATCTGGAAAAATATGAAATTAATTTTTAAACATTTATTTCCATCTGAAATATTTTCTAAAATAAGTCAAATATTTTTCTAGAACAAATCAGTGAAGTTAGTGATTACATAATCGATACATATATTGTCCCTTAAGATTAGGTTACTTCAAAAATTTTAAACAATGAAGTATTTTTCTTGGAATGCTTATAACATTTAAAAATATTGTGATATTTTTATTTGTACTTGAAGCTATACGGAACTACACCCACAAACTTTAACAATATATATATATATATATATATTTTGATTAAAGCTTTTTTATATAATTATTGGACATGTTTCGATGGTTACATACATCATCATCAGCAATTTGAAAACAATTTTAATAGATACATTTACTTTAAAAGGTATATTAGGGATTGAATATTATTATTTATCAAAATATTATTGGGTAATAATCGCAAAAATATTTTAATTAAAAATTTTAAGTATTGAAATAACCTTACTTTGCCCATTCTTATTAGTAGAGATTCACAAAACTGTCGTTCGTAATTTGAATCAAAACCCTTTTGTAGAACAGAAAACTCATCTTTTGAAATGGATGAGGTTCTATCCTTACAACATAACCAATGATCAAGAACCTTACTCGATCGACTCATTTGCGAGTGCTCGCTAATCCGGGTTTTGAGATGACGATTTTGTCTCTCCGATGTACGAGTTTTGACACCCGTGACAATTAAATTTATATACCAGATTAGCTTGTAAACCACAAAATGTTTTCGATTTGTTTGAGAGGAAACTTTGAACTTTGGATGTGACAGAGACTACTTTAGCTCTACTTATTGTTCTACAAATACTCTTCATAAACGCTCTAAATCCTTCAGAATATGGAATTTTAATGATTTGTTTGTATTCTTCAGTATTTTCTTCCTTTAATTGTTTTTTAACTCGTGCATCTGTACATAATTTGTCTAATGTTACCCTAATGTTGTGTTCTATTTGCTTGTTTGTATACATATTGTCCCTTAAGCGCCTTCTAAGAATATTTAAACCCTGATTTGTAATTTAAAAACTGGACGACAAATTCCAAACTCTGTGAACAAGCCCTTTTATATTTTTCCTCACAAAAACTCTGTGGTGTTGTGTAAAGATCTGTATCAGTTGCCTTTCTGAATAATTCAGTTTTATAGCCTCCATTCATCCTAGTGACAAGAATGTCCAGAAAGGGAAGTTTATTATCTACTTCCAATTCTGTGGTAAATTTAATATTAGGATGAAGACCATTCATGAATGTTTTGAATGGTTCTATGAGGGATTGATTTCTGAAAACCAAAAAGACATAATCTACATATCTCTTTTCATTTATTTTTCATTTTCTTATTGCTATCAATGTAAATATTTGTAGCCATTTTCAATTCACTTCTTACATCAATAACAATAAGAAAATGAAAAATAATGAAGAAAAACCTTTAAAGGATTTAAGAAAAAGGTAAATTGTAAAAAAATAGTAAAAGAAAAGTAAAATGTAAACATCGAAACGTGTCCAATAATTATATAAAAAAAGCTTTAATCAAATTATATTTTAGAAATATTAAACTTGCGTTCACAAGACTCAATAATATATAAATAGAAGTATAGGAAAACGAAATTTATGGTCTTGAGTTTTCAAGACATTTGTAATCATTAATTCGATAACTACACAAATTCGGCATTTATATTGATTATTTTAATGATTATTTTACTAACAAATTAATAACACAGTCTGTCTCATAATAATTTATAGATTTTTTTTGTTCCATTTGTAATTATTCTTTAACAATTACTCCTTTAGAAAAAAATTATTGATTTTAATTGATTAATTTTTTTATTGATTTTGTAAATTTGATTATTAATACATTGATTGTTTTCTAAATAAAGTTGTTGGATGATAATTACAAATATAATATTTGTATTGCGTTATGACCGGATCAGCTTTTGTTTCAATTTTTATATTTATTGATTTTATTTCCCGAAATTATTTTATTTTAAAAAATTATTTTGATTTATTTTTTTTCTTTATTTTTTTCAAATCTATTTCTGTTAATCTTCCCTTTTTTGATTTGTGATTAATGATTGCAAAGTATTAATTAAATCAAGTTTTATTGGCCTAATAATAATAATAATCAATTATGTAACTGCATTTGATTTCTGTGATTATTATTTTATTATTGCTGTGCTGTTATTTGAATTTCTATGGGGTTTTGTATAGTAAAATACTAATCAATATTCAATAACACACGTGTTTTAATACAAATAATAATATTTTTGTTTAAAGTTAAATTCGTGAAAAAAGTGTCACGAGAAAATGTTTAAATTTGATATAAAAATGTATAAATTGTTTGAAAAAAAAACTCAATTTATTAATGAAAAAATCTATATAAACACACCTTTCATGCAACCATAGTGTTGCTTGATGAGGATACTTAAAGGAAGGATTATTAAACAATACTAAATTAAGGATTGAATATGACATCACACAGAATGACGAAATACAAAGATCTCAAAGATAAACTTCATAATTATTCCTAATAATATGTTACATCATTGTTTCCCCACATTCTTTTGTATGAAAAAAACAAGTTAATATATAAAAACAATGAATATCATTGTAATAAATATTATAATAAATTCATTAATATTCTTAAATCAAGACCAATTAATTACACTTACAGTTAATTTTTATGCTTGATTGAATTGGCATTTCGATTTGAGCTGATGTATAATTTTATTGTTGATGAGTCTTGAATAATATGGAGGTTTCTTGATATTTTCGAACATCGTAGACTTTAATCCTGGAGTTTTTACAAGCTTTTATTACGTTTCATTTGTTTGTCTGTCTGGATGCATCAAATCTTGCGATCGAAAATTCACCCACTTCCCGTTCACCTAGCGACATGAAACTTTCAGGACTGATGTATTCTAGGTGACAATACACTTTTTCACTGTCACTGCTCATCTACCGCCTTTCGTTTGGCCGCAAAAAGTTATTAAAGTGTCGTTCTCATGTTTTCCTCAGTAATATGCTTTGGAATTTGCTACATCTAAATGCAAATAGAAAGTGGGTTTTCGCCTAGTAGGCTTTGATAATTCAGTCAAAAAATGTGGGAAATGGGTGAAATAGATACAGAACCGCAAACATATGACAAATTATAAAAGCATGTGCACCAAAATTTTTTTGGTATGATTATACTTATTTTATCAGATTAAATTATATAATTTATACTAGAAAAACATATACATTTGAAAGTTCTTAAGAAAAAAACATCACTATTGTCTGTAAAGTTTGTAAAATATTTCTTCGACTTTGTGATAATTTATTTTCATAATTTCCTTCATAAATTAACATTTCATTAGTTCTTCGTCCCAAATTAAATTTTAAAGAATATATAAAGGGCGACGCAAACAATTTATAGTTCTACCTACAAACAATAACTGTTTTCACATAATAAATATTTTATATATTTTTTAATTGATGATCTTTTAATAATATCGTTATGGTACAAATAAATTTTGTCATTCAGATTTTATTTGATCGCTTAATGCTGTAATAAATCAATTATTAGTGAATATTATTTTCTATTATTTCTATTTAAAGAATTAAATTGTGAAATTATCAACACTTATATTGCTGAAGACATCTTTCCAAACTGGTTGTTCTGTTGAAGATCTTTAGGGTACCGTTGTATTTCAGTTAAGCTTTACGAATTGTGTTTTTGATATTGAAAGAAAAATATAACAAATTGTAATTTACAAATTATAATAAATTACGTTGAAACAAGTAAACATGTCTATATAATTATGCTGTATATTCTTTATCCAATTTCTGTTAATAAGCATAGCAAGGGAATTAATAAACGAGATTATTATTATCACATTTAGAGTCACCAGAACTCTCGGAAGATTGTTCACCATTTGACATCGCTCTAATTGTTTTTTTTATTTCTATTTTTAATCATGATTTTTCGAAGAATTTTCCTAAATCTTTTTAAAATATTTAATTTCTAAAAATATTAAATAAAAGTAATAATTTTAACCATTTCTTCATAAAAACTCAAAATAATAAAAATGTTCTCAAATTGTTAAAAATGAATTTAATTTAAATTTTATTAGTTTTATTTATATCTTATTAAATCCTTTTATTTTTTTAAAAAATATTAAATTTAATTTTAATTGTTAATTTAAAAACTATAAACTTATCAAATTCTTATTTTAATTATGTTCAAATAGTCAATCACTGTGAATACAAAAATTACCAATTTCCATCTGGTATTCTTATGTTCAACATACTCGAATCAACATTCATACATCATCAATACATTCACATACAATTTAAAATATTCCTCGCAAAGTCATTAATATTAACTGAAAAAACTTTATATTTTAATTAATTAGAAATATTAAATACTATTAATGGATATCACTGTAAATTACTGTGATAAATGATATTTTCGGTTCCATATTTTTTCGCCCAAATTTTTTTCGCCAAATTTTCTTACGCTTACCAGAATTTTTTACGTTAAATTTATTTTGCTCATTTTATCTTCCTTTTGTCAAATTTGTTTAGTACAATTCTATTTCACTGAAGACTTTTTTCATTTATTTACACATTTACTACACCATATTTTTATGAAGAAAAAATTGGTACGTGACATATAAATTATTATTACAAGCATAAATTTTTATTAATATTAAAAATACCATACATTTAAAAGATAAAATAAAACGCATTGAAATATCTAATATGTTTATTCATTTATAAATCTTATCGCATTAGACACAATCACTAGATAGTGTTTAATAATTTTCTTACGTTTACCAAAATTTTTTACGTTTAAGTTTTTTTACATTCTTATAACAAACAAAAATTTTTATTAATATTACTAATACCATATTTTAAAAGATAAAATAAAATGCATCTAAATACATAATATTTTTATTCATTTATAAATCTTATCGCATTAGAAGCATTCAATAGATATGTTTCAAGATTCATATAGCCTGATTCAACAAACATTTGCTTAATGCGTCCAAGTCTTTTATTTGCAAGGATGTACATCTTCTTTTTCTTTTTTTGTGGTAAACCGCCCTCTAATCTATTTAAATAGACATTCATTTCAAATTATATATCAATAATTTTCTTGAGAATCTGATAAAAAATTGGTTTCGTTACTAGTTTCGTTACTAGCTTACTATGAAACCCTTCAGCGCTATTATTAGTTCTTGGTTCCGGGTTTAAAAAATGATTCTACGACGTTATACTAAATACAGATCTATTTATATTGAGCCAAGTACTTTCAAAATATGTTATAAAATTGGAAATATCTATATCAATACTATTTCTAATTTCCAATACTCATGCGTCTTCCACCATGTGTCTTGAATTAAGTTACTAGAGAACAAAGGAAAAGTGCATGTAAAATTAGTAATTCTTTTGAAACGATCGTTCGAAGAATATAAAGTTTTAAAAATAAGTTCCATGCATTTCTTTCATACTGCTTGTGCAAAATGAAAGTAACACCCTTTCATCTCAGCTAATGGAAAATTGGTTCTAAGAGCATTAAATAATGCTGCCTCAAAATCGATATGGATTGTTCCTGGTTTTATTTGTATTCTTAGCTCTTCTAATTTTTGTGCTATTTTTAAAATTATCGTTGAATATGTTTGTTGATTCTTATTATTTAAGAAACAATATAGAATTGGAAAGCTGCCTTCACCTCTCAGAGCGTGTATTATAAAAAAAGCTGATAGAACTGAGATGACAAAGTCTTAAATGTCCCATCCACAATCAGTCTGCAATTGACTAAGTTAAATCGTCTAATAAATTTAACATCCCCAAATACAATATTATTTTCCTCACTAAATAAATCAACCATTATAAAATCTCTTCCATCGATAGTAACTGCCTTCTCTCTGTCAAATATAAAACCATTTCTATTATCGTTTTGTCTTGGATAAAATTTATGCTTTTCTTCGTATATCATATTTCTGTATTTTTCAAAATTGCCGACATTTGCAATTATTGTATTTCTTGCTGATTCTTCTTCAATTTTTGAAGATAGCTGTATTAAGCTTTTATCATATACGTTTTTTGCTGTTTCGAACGGATCCGTGAATATACGTTCGATAATTATAGTCTTCAACTCTTTAATATAAGGAGAAACATCATTTAAAGTGTGATTATGTTCCCCGATCTTCTTATATGTATTTAGATCATATGTGTGTAACTTTGCAGTACAAAGTTCATTTACACAGAACCAATATGATGTACTGGCCGATTTGTTTTTGATTCGATATCTATATCCTCGTAAAAAAGGGACCATAGAGCCTCTACTCGATTCCTCCTAAGTTATTCCTTCCATTTTATGGGGATTAGATTTTTTATAAATTTAAACAAATTTTTCAGAAAAAATAGTAATTAAAAAAAAGTAATAGTAAAAAAAATTGAAAAAAAATTTGGGCGAAAAATGAAGACACCAATATTTTCTTAAAGAAAAATGTAATGAATTATTGCATTATTTGTTTAATTACAAAACAAATAAAAGATATATGAAACAAGAAAAGGAAATTAAGAAGCCAAAAGATATTTTAATCTATTAATCAAGATAATAAGGCCAATTTTATGGTTAAGTTTGATGGTTTCACAATCATTTTTGTTGGTTATTAACATTTGAATTAATTTCATTATCTTTAAATACATATTTAAGGTCTGGAATGGCTAACAAGTGATATGAGTTTTAGTTTGAGTTGAAGCATGCATATAGATCTTAGTTACCCCTTGAAGGTCTAATCACTTGAGTTATGCATGTTTGGTGATAAACCTTAGTTACTGCCAAATGATAGTTTAATTTTTATCTAATTTCAAGGGTATTATCATTATACATTAATATAAATAACATATGAGTTTGATGCAAAAGTTCTAGCCCCCTATTTAATATTAAGTTGACATCTATGTATATAATTTGTATATTTTCGATCTATTTTTCCAATAAAATCCCTTTGCTCATTTCTTTTTCTAAATACATATAATAATGGGGGCCAAGAAGTTGCATGTCAGATATTGCATGTTTTTCATGTTTAAACTTGACAAAAAAACGCTGCAGAAACAAAGGCTTCGATATGTCAAGCGTATGGAGAATCTGCTATCGCCCATTCGACCGTTAAATTCTGCTCCCAAAAGTTCACAAATTGTTGATTCGGGGTCGAGAAAAAAGAGAAGTTGCAGACCTAAACAAATATAGTATACCGAATTGCAATTCATATCATCCGACCCAAAAAAGTTTTTCAAGGATGAAATCCAAAAGTTTCCAGGTAACTGACAAAAAAGTGATATATACTGACGGATATTACTTCGAGGAGTAACGTTTTGTTCTTTTTCTAAATTTTTTTCAATATTTTTTTGCTTTAAAGCCAAGAACATTTGCGTCCACCTAACATATTATTATATTTTTTGGTTAAGTACTAATTTATTGAGATAAGAAGACAAATATTAATACAATAAAATTATTATATAAAAAGAGAATTCTAATTATTGATGAAATTAAAAAATTAAATATTTGTAAATGTAAGAGCTAATATATTTTTTGTTTTTTTTCAGTACGGTAATAATATACAAAATTAAAAAAAGTTATAAAATTTTAACATAGTTTGTCTGTTTCTGAATTCCTATTTTGATGATTTAAATTTAATACTATATAAATCTAGTATTTTCTCTCAATCTCTCTGTGTAATATTTACCTTACTTTTATAAATACAATCTACTAGACTGAAATTTACTTGACAACATTTGCTAAAATCTTATTATTGCTCTGGTATTTCTTAAGAAGCAACTATTAAATTATTTACTTCCTTTTTAATTAAAAATGAAGTGTCAGCCTCATTCATCACTCAGTCTGTATACCCAATTCAGAGAGTATAAGATCTTGATGAAAATATAATTTTTATAAAAAATTATAAACTTAAATATCAATGATAATTATTTTTATGAAATGTTGTAAAATTACTTTTTTTTCATTGTAAATAATCTATCAAAATAAATATTCTATATTTTTCTTTTCGTTGTTTATTGGTATTTTATATTTATTATACTAAATATTTAATGTTTTAGTAAATGTTTTAGTAATGTTTTAATAAATATTTAATGTTAATGGGATATTTATCAATCAAACTTTATTTTAGTTCAATTGCATATTATATATATATATATATATATATATATATATATATATATATATATATATATATAT
>MQRK01234441.1:20200-37495 GCA_001938485.1 Girardia tigrina
ATCTGTCAAGAAATACCTTATTTATTTTCATACGATAGTTCAAAGTTAAGTTATACGCGATTGAAATGTAAGGTGTGAAGTTTGACCCGTTTCATATCGAACAACCTAATATATCATTTAATTTGGATAGAAGTCGTTAGAAAATGTATAAAAAATGTAGTTGGTAAAGATTTGAATCGAATTTAATGAATAAAAAAGTATAAAAGTTTCACTTTATTCTTAATAGATGTTGAATTAGTTTGAGATGGTATGTTTTTCTTAAAATCAATCTTTTAAAACCTTTATTTGCTCGTTGAAAGTTACTATTCAAATATCATTTCTTTATAATTACCGCCGTCATTTATATTTTCAATACTATCATTTTCAATAAAAATTGAATGATATAGTATATTTACAAGTATAAATTGACTTTTTTTCACGATAAATGTCTATGAATCACTGATGTTACAATTCATCATAATGTTTTACATCTCGATGTCTTACTAATGATCACCGACAATCCGCCCGGTTTCCCAGTCTCTTAATGCCGTATTTCTAACTTTAGGAAGTATTTTCCGTGGTGATATGCTGTAATTATGAAATTTATAATTAAACTGTTTTTATTAATAATATAGATATATTCTTCTTTTAAATGAATAAGTCGTGATTCGTGTCATGTAACAGTTGAAATTTGTAGCAAAAGCAAGGTCGGTGTAATGTGAGATTGTTTAAAAATACTTGCCTATGGATTTTAATTAAGAATTGTGATAGTGATCGTACAATATTAAGAATTAAGGACGTCTATTATTATTTTATTGTGAAACCCTAATAAAAACTTGCATGTTTATTCAAGAAATATTGAAACAATTATTCTTAGATCATTTTATGATACTATAAATCAACGCTATCTAAGCTGTGGCGCACGGGCCGCATTCGTCCATTTTATGCGAACCGCTTTTTTTAAATATAAATTTAAAAAATTAATATTATTATTTTTTGTTTTTGTCCTTATTATTTATTTAATTATTCTTGTTTACTTTTTAATAATTATTTTTAATGAACTAAATAGTTTCTTCGGGTTTCATTTTTATGGTTTATGATTTAGAATATTTTAAGTCAAAAATGTTTTTTATTCATGTATATATTTTGAGTGAAAAATTTATAATGGTTAAAATGGGTTTCAGAAAAATGGTAAACCATTAATCGTTTAAAAAGATTATTCAAAATTGGGACATTAATATAAACACAAATTATTGTGCTCAATTTTTGGTCTGTAAAAAATTAAATTTTTTTTAATTATATCAATTTTATCAAATTATAAAAAGAAAATTAAAAGTCAAAATTACAACATTTTTGATGTCGTCAAAATCATTAAATCGTTAGCAATCGGACGACCGATGTATGTATAGCAATTATTAAAATTTCTATACAAACAGGAAATAAAAAAAAGAATGTTGTTTAAATACTAAAAATTGTTTTTATTTCCAATATTTTGGTATGTTGCCCGTCATTTCATCAATGTCGGACAGCACTGATCTAAATAATAAAATGTTGGGATTTAATCAAATTGCAGCTATCATTTATTGATACTCTGACTTTCATCGTTTATCTCCAAACTTCTTCCATAATGTATCTGAATTATTCAATAATTGTACCTGAAAATTCTTTAAAAATTTTTTTTATTTTCTCTTTATAACATAATAAATGGATAGGGTTTAGGTTCTAAATATTTTATAAGGGAATTAGTCATTAAAAATCAATCGTGTCTATTTGTAAGAATTCTCTATTTAGAACCATGAATTTTTTATAACTTAACGCCTATTTATTTAAAATATGGTCGTTTGAGATTATATGAACCATACCTAGTCGGATTGCAGTTCGGGAGACGTCAGCTGTTTTACATGTTTATATTAAGTATCGTATTCATAAAATTATATAATTAAATTATATTTTTCTTAATTGTATTCAGAAAAAAAATCATAAACTTTTACTTTTTTTAAATTTAATGTTCAAAACAAATTTAATCAATAACTGTTTCATATAAAACCTTAAGATACTCTAAAATATTTATCTTAAATTGATTCTAATTAATTCTTTTAATATGTCTGCAAACGACTTGAAGTATTTTTTTCATATAAAACTTCCACTGTTTTTTACGTTTTTTCTATTGTTTCAATCGACAATCCTTATTCACACATAAATTAGTCCATGTACGATAATTATATATTTTCAATAGGAGCTCTACATAAGTTATTCTGGTGATCTTATTCTTTTATTATACACCAATCGTATGATATCTTTACTCTTACTGAACTATTCTTTTTTGTCTATTTTTACATTTATCCTAAATTATTTTTAAATATGCTTATAACCTACCGCTAACCGTAACCCCTAAACCATAACTATAAAAATGTGTTTACCCGATAACAAAAATAAATATATCACAATAAAAATATTTCAATAATTAGATTGCTTTATTTTAATTTTTTTGTTTATCAATTTTTTATTAATTTGTTTATTAATTTTTTTATCATCAATTTATAACAAGAATATTACTTTGAGAAAGTAATCTTTATATTGTCAACTGGTCTAATGACAAATTCGTCTAATAACAAGTTTTTCCGACCTGTTAACATGCCATTTCTAATGTATAATATATATTTATTTATAAATATTTTTGTTTCAAATTTATTTAACTTATATTTTAGAATTTCTTGTAAATAAAAGTGAATCATTTTATTTATTTAAACTTAAAGTATTATAGAAATGAGAAAACTTTTTTTAATAAAATAGGAAACAAATCAAAATAAAAGTTAGATGTAACTAAAAAGATATAATGGAAAAGTTTTCATTGATATTGTTTTTCTTTCAATTACAAAACATTTAAAATTCTGTTTTCAACGTATATTTAAAAAAAATGAAAAGTTAAATTCAATAAGAATTATTTTTAAAATAGAGTTGAGAAATAAATAAAATAAAATATTAATCCGACTTTATGGACGTCGTAAATAGTTATAACAGTTAATTTTAAGCATATTCATATGTTAACACTTAGTACTAATTGAATATTATGCAATAATTCGAGGTGAATTTTCCCGTTAAATTCGAAGCATATGGCAAATTTTTACATCTAATTAATGATTTAGTCATTAAAATATATCCCCATATTATGCCATTAATTAAAATATTTATCCCGATAAATGGGTATTTTTAATATTCTTCTAAGTTCAAATAAAATATGGATATTCGTTTTTCCCAATTATTCTTCAAACAGCCGCGATAAGGATTTGATGAACAAATCAGTGTTAAAATTCTGATCCTGTCATAACTTTATTTCTGTTGTGCCTTTGTTATTATCAATCTTTGTGTGTATACAAAGATCAACTCTAAGGACAAATTCCAATCGCCAATCTCATCAATGCTTCAGTCAGATATTAATTCGGAATTTATGAAGTCCCAAAAGATTCTTCATTATGGCACTGCAAAACGCAGTAATGACGTGAAGCCAATGCAAAAACGACCAAGATCTCCTATCGTTCACTCCGTGAGTACCGAAGCAACTCCTGCTTCCACAGCATCAGAATCTCCTTCTTTAGGAAACCGTGAGGTAAGATCTATTATTTATTTTGTTTTTTTTAAATTACAAAAATTTGACACTTATTCCCCTAATTTTATTAGATTTATCACAAAAAAAAGAATGAAATTATTTTCAAATATTTTTCAGTTTACAATCAAATAAAACTTAGAAATATAGATTACGGTTTCTGTTAGACGAAATTCAACATTAATTATTATTCTAATTCTATGATGGAATATCTTGAATGCAGATTATATTATTCTCATTTCAAATGAGACTTATTAAAAAAAATTTTTTTTACTGATTGGCATTAAATTTGTGTAAATTTTAGTTTTCCTCTGATATTTATAATGGCATGATTGATTAAAAAAGTTATGAATAAATTAAACATTTTAGTCTCGATTTTTGCAGGACATTTCTATGGAAAATTCTCATCTTTTATCGAATGGTAAATGTTTTGTTTTTTATGGAAATCTTGTCATCAAAGTGTAAACAAAATAAATAATAACATTATAATCCCCATCAAATTATCACAGAATCCTTTGAATTATATCATAGTAATTTTCCATCATTGTATAATAAATTTATATTAATATTACTTTTATAATTAACTTCCGGAGTGTCAATTTTTAATAATAGTTGTAAAACAAAAAGTTAATCAATTTTTAAACAACGTTTAATATATAATTTTATTTTGTCTTAAAAGTACAGAAATATTTCTAAAAATTTAAATAAATAATTATAATATTTGTGTTCTATTAAAATGTTTTTAATAAATTGATAATAATTTTAGACGATATTTTTTAGTTAAAAATGAGGATCATATAATGATTATTTTTTTCAAAAATTTCGTTCAATAATAAATTAATTAATTTTTGTTTAAATGCCTAATTTAATTAAAAGTCATTGAAAAATTGTTAATAATAAATAATTTGAAAATAAAATTTTTAATAAATAAAATTTTTTTTAATTTATAATTAAGAAAACGAATGTATTATTATGTAATATTTTCTCCAATCTTTCCAAAGTTTATTAAAATTTATGTATTCCAAAATTTTGGATTTTTTTTATTTTTAAAATATTTTTTATAATTAAAATACTTTTTTGATGTAATTTAAAGAAATAAAATGCAACTAAATGTCATATTCATTATACAAGATCTTAATTCTCTCAATATAAATATTATTTATATATAAGTATTTGAAAATATTACGAATAATAATGTTGCGTCATTTGTGAAATATTTAAATATACCAAACAGTAATTTTAAAATTAAATGTTAGATTAATACATATTTGTAAACAATTTATCATTAACAAAAGGGAATGCGTTCATTTAATAATTTGTCATTCCTGTAAATTATAGGGCTATAATATAAACTCTTCATAATTTGAAATAATATAATGAATCATATGATTAAAATATCATTTAGTATTATAATCATTCTTGCGGTAAATATATTATTAATAAGGTATCTGAGAAATATTTTTATATTACGGGGTTTGTATTGAGTACGAATTATTTTTACAATTTCATTCATTACGCAACATTATTTTTGTAAATACGGTTTTCTTAAATACAAATAGATAAATAAAAAATTCTATTTAGAATGTTAAATTAATATTTACATTTGGTTTCTTTTTAAATGAATGCGAATATAATTTCTATTAATAAAGCAATTATTTATAATTATTATAATTTATATAAATTTTTATTTGAAAAAAGTTTAATATTTATTAATGATGATAATAAATAATCTCACTATTGTCTCTATATATAATATGTATAATTCTTTTAATTTGTAATAATTTGAAACAGATTATTTATTATTATTTATTATTTATATATTTAGTTAATATTTTTAATGTAAGTTTTTTTGTTGAAATGTTTGTTATTTTATTTTTACATAAAACATTAAAAAAAATTTCTAAAATATTATTTTTATAATTATAACGATAATGTAATACAGTGACTTACAATTGAAGAGATTGGGTTAATAAATGCACCATTCCCGCGGAAAATTAACACATCGTAGAATTACCCGCCTTTTCAATATATAAAATTCCGACGTTATTGTTTCATGATTGTAGCACTTTATATAGCCCACTTTAGGGTTTGAGTTGACATCTAAGGCATTTTAAAGTATTGTTCATGACTTCATTTATGTTAGTGCGTCTGAATTATTGTTATGAGAATTGTTAATCCAGTGATCCAACATTCCTATGCATTTCTTTAAATTTATATTCTTTCAGAAACTAACTTGAAAACTTATTCACACTTGCCAGGATAACATTTTTCTGTCTTTTTCATATTTTGACATGATAAAATTCCTACAATATAGAAATGTTTTTCCGAGTTTATATATTTTTCTTATTCAAACATTAAACAAGCAGTAGATGACTAAATCCTTAGCATAAATTCATTTATTTACTAGAAATAGGAAAGACTCCTGTATAGAAGATCAATAAACCATACCTTAATTTATTATTGAAAGTATCATTTATTTAATCGCCATCAAGTTTTGTATTTGATTCTTTTATATGCTTGATTTATTTTTGATTTTTCAATAATCTTAACGTGGAATAGAATCACCATTAATTAATTATTTTAAATTTAGTGTTCTTCTTCTTCTTTCAACTATGTAAGCACTAGAGATATTGCTAATTTTGTAACAGTGTAGGTAATTCCA
Organism: Girardia tigrina; assembly: GCA_001938485.1. NCBI lineage: Eukaryota > Metazoa > Platyhelminthes > Tricladida > Dugesiidae > Girardia > Girardia tigrina. The sequence continues at coordinate 26,446 of MQRK01234441.1, forward strand.
TTCATGGACTAGTGAAAAAATGCCATTACCTATTCGTCTATGTGACTGTTTCTGAATGTCATTTTCTCTAACAAATGAATTGACCTTCGTGAAACAATCTTTTGGTCACTAAATGCACTAGACTAAACTCAACTGGACGTTTTTCTTTAACCCTAGAAAGATAACCTTATGACTTAGTCCTTAAAAGACAACGATACTTATTGTACCTATGCATTTTATGTTATTAAATTATTTTTATTTTATTTAATATTGGGTTAGCCAAAAAGTCATTGCGTTTTTTACTAAAATATTTATTATCATAAAATGACATGGATGCACAAATATTTTTACACGATACACTATCCATTATTTTCAATCACTTTCTTCCACCTTTCCGGTAGCTTCATTATTCCTGATTCATAAAAACATTTGCCTTTGTCAGCAAAAAAGCCGCCTAGGAACGATTTGATGTTATCATCACTGGCGAATGTTTTTCTGTTTAAGGAATTCTGCAGTGATCTAAATAAGTGAAAATCCGATGGGGCCAAGTCTGGAGAATACGGTGGGTGCGGCAAAACCTCCCAACCCAGTGATAAGAGTTTCTGGCGAGTGGTCAAACTTGTATGCGGGCTTGCGTTATCGTGCTTAATTACAACTCCTTTTCGATTTGCCAATTCAGGATGTTCTTGTTGAATTGAATGAGCCAATTTCTCCAGCTGACCACAATATCTGTCTGAATTGATGGTTTCATTCGTCAGAAGGAGTTAAAAAAAAACACAATTCCTTTAAAATCCCACCAGGCGGAAAGCATAACCTTCTTTTGGTGAATTTCTGCTTTTGAGATCGTTTTGGCAGGCTCACCACGTTTTGTCCATGATCGTCGGCGTTCCACATTGTTGTAAACAATCCATTTTTCGTAATCCGTAATCAAGCGTTTCAAAAATGGATCACTTTGTTCTCGCTTCAAAAGGGAATCGCAAATGTCTATACGTTTCACCAAATGAATTTCTTTCAGTTCATGTGGTAACCACATATCGAGTTTACTGATGAATCCAAGTTTCTTTAAATGACTTCCAACACTTGATTTTGATATTTCCAGAGTCTCTGCCACTTCTATTGTCGTCATAAGTGGATTAGATTTGATTAGTGATGTTATTTTGTCTCCATCAACTTCAACTGGTCGACCGGAGCGTGGTGCATCTTTCAGATGACATTTTTCAGAACGAAATTTAGAAAACCAGTATTGACACTGTCGAAGTTTTAAGGAGTCACTACCATATACAAAACATATCTTCTTATGAGCTTGCACAGCGGTTTTCCCTTTGCGAAAATAATGCAACAAAACATGACGAATATGCTCATTTTTATTTTCCATTTCGAATTGTCGGTAAAGTAATAAATTAAAACGAAATCAATTAATATTTTGTATAAACATAGTCTAAAAATTAAGGTTTCAGAATATATAATTGAATTTTAATTTTATCACATCGTTTTATATTTTCAGGCTTTTTATTAGGACGTACTCAAAAACGCAATGACTTTTTGACCAAGCAAATATAATTGAAGATACTGACGACTGAGTTGATTGAAAAGGACAGCTAAATTCACGCACCGATTAACAAGCGACAACTATATGTTTATCTATCTAGGGTTAAGGTCATGTTAAAACTGGTCAAAGCATCAATCCCATGTTCCTTTGAGTTAATCTTACTATTCTAGAAGCTAACGAACTACAATAAGGAAATGTTTTTAGGGAAATAAAATAGCGATTTATATGATGCGTCGAATAGAATGGCGGATGTGTGAAACGTACAAGAACATTATGAATAACCTTTAAATGTATATAATGTTTGTATCATTTTTTTCATAAAATCTGTTTTGAGCATGTTTTATCTTAAAGATTAAAAAAATCCCTGACATTTTTACAATTTATTTTTAAAATTGCACTTTTTCAATGACTCCTACTGATTAAAAATAAGATATTTATTGAAAATTAAATTAATATCCACTTCCGAAATAATTTTCAGTGTGCGCCACAGGTACACTGTAGTTATAATATAAATTAATTAAATTTAAAATGAAATGTTTATCTTAAAATTTAAGATTAAATTGATAATTAAAAGGATTAAATTATATTTCGATGGGATTACGTATTAGTTCGATTGATAATCCCACATCATTGCACATATTACGTGTTTAATACTTCTAAATGTTAATTTAATCTTCATAAATTATTTAATATTTTCAAAATGTTTACTTGATGACAATAATTATATTAATTATTATTATTATTTTTATTATTTTAATCTTAAATTACAAATAATATTGGAATACATTCTGACAATTGTTGAATAAATCATCAATCTATTACCAAATATTTTTGATTTATTTTCGATGTATTTTGTGTAGATATATTATTTTCAAATATTTAAATCTTTGATTCAATTTGACCAGAGGCAAAATAAATATTCGTTATTTTTGAAAAAATATTTGTTTAACTTTTATTTAGTCCAAATATTAATTTCATTTGTAATTTTTGAATGTCGAAAAAACAAGATATTTAAAGTTTTTTTATACATATAACAAGTGAAACCATGATTATTTAGGATTTTCGTGTAAATTTGTAAAATTTAACTTCAAAATGAAACTGATATAAATATTGAATATTTTTAAAATTATTATTTTCATGCATTATATGAAAATATAAATTTATTCTACATCTGTCTGATTCTTGTGTAGTTTAGCCTTTGCCCGAATGATTTTGAATGCTTTACTTATTTTCAACGATAATTAAAAAAATATTTACTGATTTCATTTATTTTGATTGATTTATTAATTAGTTTGATCGCAAATATTTTTATCTTTTAGATTTTTATTTTTGTATTTTTTTAAATTTTTATTTTTATTATTTTTGCTTTTAAAATTTTATAGTAAAATGTTTGATTCACAAAAGACATAATGATTTTAGAAATCAATATTTCAAAAATATCTTACATATTTTTTTAAATATTTATTTACTTCCCGTTTAAAATAAAATATAAAAATAAAAAAGTAATATATATATATTTGTAAATTATAAAGTTTTATGGCTAGAATTCAACTTAATTTGAGTTTAACAAGTGATTTTACAACGTTTCATATTTAATTGGAACTATTTTATTTTAATTGTACCATGTAAACATAACTGTATTATTTATTTATATTTTTTAAGACATTTAATTATTTTATGTGGTATAGCAATAAAATTCGTGAGCCTACCATATAAACATATTCTGATGATTCAAATGGAAATTTTTTTCTACATACTTTGACAAAAAAGTTTGTCTTAAATGGGCATTCATGTTTGTTATAATAATTTTTTTATAATTTTACAACGCGTAGTATTTTAAAAATGTCTTTCGAAAGTGTCACTAGCTACTCACCAACTGGCCACGGAGCTTAGAAAGAAGAGTTGAGTCTAAAACTTGTACTATTTATACCAGTCGGCGACTTAACTTGGCGCTTGACTTGACTCTCCTGATTTTTGTCTCTAAAATCATTTTAAGCAAGTTCTCAGAAGCCTAAATGTTGCTACAAAAGAATATTTGAAATATGTTTTTGCTCAACAGCCACCATGACTTTTCTATAAAAACATTGTGCACTTAGAAAATGGAATTTTCTTTAAGAAATGATGCCTGTTTAAATTAATCATGGTTCATGTTTTTTTGCGGTAGGCTCACTACTTATTGGGTGACTTGTGTTTAAGTTTTTAAATTTTTTTTATTATAAATTTAATTTTCTCTTTGATTTTCTTGACATAGAAATCTTGAGGTAAGTCATTTTAAATTTCAATTATCACAAAAACATCTTCAGCGTTTTTCATCTAGTGGCTTTCATCTAACTTTTGAAATGAATCTTCTGTCAAGTCAATCTTTTCTATTTATCATATAATTAATGCTATCAATGTTACAACATTTAGCATACTTACTTTGTTTCCATCTCATATGTCAAAGAATAAATAGTTTTTAATTATAATTTTTGAATTGTTTATAATATATCTTACACCAAATTTATAAACAATTAGTATATAACCCATAACATTTTTTAGAGTATGGTAGATGAACTTTCAGAGAAAGTTGAGTCACTGTGCCGATTAAATGATAATGGTCTTGTTGCCCAAGATACATCGAGTGATTTACAAGGAGGCCTCTCATCTACTCCATCAATAAAACATCGTCCTTTTCCTCGAACAAATCCAAGATCTGTTCCTCGTAGAGGAGGAGGAGCGGAATCACCAATTACTCAGTCACAGATTTCAGTCAGTAAAACATCAGGTAGTCATTATATTATAACACCCTCCAAAAGAATAAATGACGGTCTAGTACGTCGACGATTAGGTTACAGTGAAATACCACCAGATGACGCTTCTCAAACCAGTGTTACAGTTTCCCAAAGCAATCAACCGATTTCAACTAGTGGAAATAAACTTTTATCGAGTCAACGTTGCCAGAGCAGAGGTTCTTTATCGAGTGCGGGTACAGAATCAACAATGAATACTACAGGACTTATGTCTGCACAAGGCCAGTTGTACAGACCATCCAGAAATACAGGCATTGATATTCAGAATCAAGGAACAGGTTTAGGTCAAGGTAAGTTATTATCATATTAAATAATTATCAATGAGAATTATATTTATTAAAGTAAATTGAAATTCTTTGATTGGATCGTGGACCTTTCACCGTTTCTTCTAAAAATTATTCAAAAAGGTTTTAAAATAATAGATTACTAAAATAATTAGACAGTATCTTTTAAAAAAAACATCTTTTTACATTACAAATATGTCTGTGAGAAGTATTTGTGACATCAATATCAGAATTCATTTTATTCAATTTATAATTTTATTATAAAACAAAATTCAAACAAATCTTCCAACTATTTTCCTAATTAATAATTAATCCGTTGAACTCTATTTTCAGATAATTTTTCATCCATTTATAACTTTAATCAAATCAAAAGTAACGTTCAAAATTTTTAAATTTTTAAATAAAAATATTTATTTTTTTTAATATTAGAATAATAAAAATATTAATAATAAAATATTAATTTTTTAAAGAAATAAATGTCTAAATTTGTTTTTTTACTTTAATCCTTTTTATAATTTTGTTTTTCAGCTGAAATCTTATATGTTGTTTTTTTTTAAAAAAAACCATTTTTAATATTTTATTATTTTAGAAACTTTGAAAAAAACGTTATATTTAATATTCAATTTTTTATTTTTTAAATATTTAATTTTTTAATAATATCATTAAATTAATTTAAAATTAGAAAATACATTTTTACAAATATTATTAAAATTTTTAATCAGATATAAATTATTTTAAAAATTCTGTTTTATCTGTTATCTGTTTTGATCAACTCATTTCGATTAAAATCATATTTTAATTCAAATTAAATTTATAAAGAATGTTTTTAAATTCTAATTTAAAATACTCAATTAATTCTAATTAATTTTTAAAATTTTCAATTTGATTTTAATTCACAATAATCTTTTTTAAAACTATTTAAATTTTAATCAACGACCCAAAAATTAATTAACTCCTCATAATTTCCAAATATAAAACACACAAATTAAGTCCATATTAAAAAAAGCTTCACAACTACCCATAAGTTTGTTATTATTTTTTTTCGAAAAATAGAACAAATTATAACATTTAATCAATTATGTACTCTCCATCATTATTCACAACATTCTCCTATCTCTCAACCAATTCATTGAACTAATTTTGCCAGAAATTACCTGGTCTGGCGTCGAAGAAGTTTTAAAACTAGATTTCGAGAGTGTCCTGATTGTCAAATGTTACGCCACTTATTTGATTGGAGAGCAATCGGACAAGGTGGTAAACCGTTGGTGCTATATTAAGAGAGTATGATGAATGTGAAAGAACCTCCTATTCCAGCTTGTAAAGCTTTTTGTAGTCATGGAGCAGGATTGATTGGTTTTATCGATCAAGTCTTTTTTATTGCAAAGTCTCATTTGTTATGAACAACATTACTTAGATAAAAATTCCAAATTCAACACCTATCCACGAGTATTCATGTTGATCAGCGCTACTTAATTTTTATGAAAGATGGAATAGGAAGAACTTAAGGAATCGCTTATCTAACAAAACGTAGAAATCAATAAGTTGGTTGGCGGTGAAATGTACCATTTATTTTTGTTTCAGTAAAGATTAGAATTCTCTTCCTTGGAATTTTATTAATTATTTAAAATCAAACCAATCCTAATTTCTAAAACCGATATTTAATTTCTTTATATTAAAAAGTGATGTAAAGTTTTGTAATATCGATCATAGATAAAATATTTAGTTATTATAATGAAAAGTATTTTTTTGTTTTATTTTATTTTAATCATATTTCATTGTACTAAGAATAAACGAAACTTTATATTAAATTCTAAAAATACACGGGAGTAGAGACGATAATTATCAAGATAAATTTCTAGAATTGACTTAATTAATCCCATTTAAATTATTTATACATTTATTTGGGTTGGATAATATAATATGATATAAACTTATTTTAAACATGTAATAAAAACAAGAAAACAATAACGTTAATTCTATTTGTTAATAAATTGGAAGCAACTTAATGGTAACAGTCGCCTAATAGAACTAAATTATATAGGACCGAATCATTCGCTATGTAAATAATATTAAACTAGACCTTTTATAGAACCGACAAATCTGGTTAATAGGATAACTCAGTACATCCACAACTGCCAAAATTTTCTTTAATTAATAATTTTTTAATAGTTATGAATAGATTAATTAATTCAATTGAATTACCTGGTAATTAATCAAAACTAATGAAGCAGTGTAGATTTGCCACTAGGAAGTTAATTAGTTCACTTCAATGAACTTCCGAAGAGTGTTAAAGAAACTAGAAGACACTTAGCAAGGTACTCGAACTAATTTTATAATTAGCTACGTCATGGATCAACAATATTATCCCTCAAATTCTTAAATTATTTGGACGTATGAGGGGTTAATTTAAATTTTTATCTCGCCAGGATAATTTATTATTTTTTTGATTTAAAGGGTAAAATATTTTAATGTTAATATGCTTATTCAATATTTTAAAATTAAAAATGATATAAAAGAAAAAATTAAATATCTATTTAAAAATAAAAAAATATCTTTTAATGTATCTATTAAATATCTTAAAATTAAAAATGTTAAGAAAACTATAAAATATTAAATATTCATTTATAAATAAAAATATTTTTATTATGCAATTTTTAATAAATTTTGAAAATAAATTTTCGGGATTTTAAAAATTGAATCGAAAAGAATTTAATAGAATAATTTGGGGCGAGATAATTAAATTAACAGGAAAATTTGTTTTAAATATGTGAATTGTCATAAAAATAAATTTTGGTGTTAAAAAAATGAACTCGAATATCGATGTTGCAACCACATCTCACAGCTCGAGAATACGTTTATAACATGTATTTACTACAGGACTAAGTCAGATGAAACCCTCACTTTTTCTTTTAAAGCACTGGATGAATAAAAAAGGAAATGGATCGAATCACTGTTCTTGTGTGCACAAATGTGACTGGATCTAATTATCGCCCTTTACTTGTCATTGGTAAATCCCCGTTGCTTCAAAGGGGTTAGTCAACTTCCTGTGTAATATAAACATAATCAAAATGTATGGATGACCTCAGTGATATTAACAGAGTGCCTGATAAACTTGGGATTCGTAGCTTCACAGAGAGATAACTGCTCAGTTCATCCATATGTTCATCCAGGTCATTAAGCTGCGCTTTCTTTCGCCAAACACAGCTTCCAAGAGCTTCTATTATCCATCAAGGGATAATCAAGAATTTGAAAACAATTTTCCGCAAGCCAGTTGTTTAGAAGAAGAAACCTCGCACGTTTCCGTTAACAAAGCATTGCAATGTGTTGATAATTTAAAACTTTTCTTAATCCAGAGCAAAAGTAACGCTGGAATCACTGGTCTCAAGTAGCCAACCATAAAAGAACAGTCAAAGTTAACTGACTTTTTCCAAAAAAAACTGATTTTTGGTTTTCCAGTTTTCTAATTAAACATGTTTTTTTTATTTTTTATGTTGCTTCCAGTACTATGGATAAATGTGATTACATTTAGCATTTAAAAAATGTTATAAACAAAATCACTGAGCTTTGAGGGACCATTCCAGTAATGGGATCAGATATACTTGGGACAAATGTGGTCCTATTAGGCGGCATACAACGTATTACGAAGTCATTGTTTTATAAAAAATGAATGAATATGAACCAAACAATTTATTAATTAATTGTTTTTCCTATATATTTTTAACAAAAATTTTTTTATGTATATAGCTCGACTTTGGTTATTGATTTATTCATGCATCAGTGATATTTGTAGAATTAAAACAAATTTATTATTTGCCTTTGTTTTAATCAGTAAGTTATTCAGTAAAATAATAAATGGTGTTCAACATGGTTTCTTTTCTTTTTTTTTAATTATCCAAAAATATTTTATTATTGACATAAAAAAAACATTTTTTTGGTTAAATTAAAAATTCGCAACTTTTTTTTATTTTGTTTTGTGGTTTATAAGTGGATGTTTGAAAAATATATTAAATATAATTGCTGTTATTAAATAATTAAATAATTTGTTTAGTAGATTAAAATTTGATAATATTTTGTTCATAGATAATTTAAATGGTTGAGTGAAGGATGTATTGCTGAATTATCAGTTATTAAAACAATAGTAATATGTAACCGACATAATAATATGTACAGAGTGTTTCAGAAATAAAGATACTATTCTAAATGATAATAAAGATTTTATTATTTAACAGTTTTTTTTGCGATTTTTAAAGTTTGGATTGTTTAGGCGAAAATTGTATAATTTATAAGAAAATATTCCAAAAATTTCCAAAGAAGTGTCATCGAGAGAGCTTTTTAATTAAGATATTGTGAGTAGTTTCCTAACAAAAAACTTCTTACAATAAATCGAAAATTAGAAAAACTACTAATATTTAATAATAAATTTCGAATAGACTATATTAGTTCTTCACATGAATAAAAATGGAGATAAAAAGCAGCTGCTACGTTTAAATGTGGGTCAGCAAGCTAATCAAGTAGAAGATTGCCCGACTAACTACCTAATTTTTTCATCATACTGTTTATCGAATATTTAATAAGGACATACCAAGAAGATTGTTAAGAATTGTTAAGAATTCGTTTGTTAATTGTAAATAAATTCGATTGAAACATTGCACTGATTATGAATGAACTCATTGATACTTAATTTTACTCATGGTGGAACGGCTAAAAATACCACTGTGTATTGGTATCATGAAAACTCATATCATACTTAGGTTGCCATTTTTCGATAGAACCAGTAATTTATTGAATTGTCTTAAAATTTTGTAAAAAAATATTGTAAAAGAATTTTGATGTTTCGTATATCCTTCAGGACGGAGCCTTGTTAGATTTAGGCAATCAAGTAATAAAGAGAAATTGAAATATATTAAACAATCACTCCATGAAATTCTGTCCAAACAACTAGGGTTAAGATTAGAGTTTAGGTTAGGTAAATAATTTTAGAATTTTTGGTAAAATCATTATCAAACTTGAGGTCTAATTTAAATATTTGCGTTACTTTACATTCAAATTTTTTTTAATTTTTACTCTTTTTGAAAAAAAAATTTCAAAATAAGCTTTTTATTGGTAGTTAGAATCGTGTCCCTACTTCTGAAACCCCTAATATTATATATGTTTTTAATTGTGCATAAAATACGAAAAAACCATTTTTAATTATGTTTTGAATTTTTTTTAGTAATGAAAGTTACTATGTGAAAAAAGATGAAAGAAAACATGAGTACCCGAAAAAATCAATTGAAATCAGTAAAAGCTGTTAAAATAAATAATGCTATTTCAACGATAAACAGGATAAACATAACATAAAATAATATCTTTAGAAAATTATTATCTTTCTGTTAGGATTTTTGTGAGTTCGTAAATTTTTGAATTAAAAAAACTCAACATTTAAAACATTTCATAAACACGATATTTTAGTAAATATTAATACTTGTAAAAATGTAAAATACTTCATTAAACGAGATTTTAAAATTAGTTATTGAAAAACTATATTGTAATTTAAATTGAATAACTTTTAAAATGATTAAATTAAAATCATATTGTATTGTACATAATCATAAATAAAAAATTAAGTAAATTTTATGCAATAAAAATGAAATTTGGAATTAAAGTATGAATAAAAATTGAAGTAAATTATATGTTACTAAAAACAACAATAAAATTTAATGTTTAAGGTAAAAATAAATAAATTTAACGGAAGAATGTGACAAATAATAAAATTAATTTTAAAATTATAAACACTAATTTATACAATTAAGCAAAAAACTCATATCGATATTTATTTATTATTTTTATTTATAACTGGTTCGCGCCAACTAAGAAATGTTGTTCCTCAAAAAAAATTGTTTAAGAAATAGTTGATTGTTATAGAAATAAATTTTAGTGTTATAAATTCTGTTATTGATTTTTTAGCCTCTAGATTCTTGATAAACGAAGAAAAATGTAACCTTTAATACTCAAGTTAGAAATTTACAAATTTGTTATTTTGTTTCACTGAAGAAATAGGAAAAATGGTATGACAAAATTATTAATTATAAACCTTTCACTGTTCCATGTATTACATTGATATTTAATAGTGTAATATCAGGTAGTGGTCTTATAATAATTTGTCTTATAATAAGGGTTTACTCGATATGCGTATTTTAGTCACATTATAACAAATTACTTAGAAAATTGACCATTTTAGACTTCAATTTAAATATGAAATATAATTGGAAACAAATAACTAGAAAAATCTCAGACGGGAATAAATAGAGTCTCAGGTTTATGTTGTCATCAAATACATTAATACAATTGGTCGCGTTGCGATTCCATTTTTACTCATTTTTTGAACCCATTTGTTAAAAATAAAATCAATATTTTAAATAATTTAATTAAAATAATTAATTGAACTAATTAAAATAAAATTAAATAAT
>MQRK01234442.1:11185-25874 GCA_001938485.1 Girardia tigrina
TATACCACAAAAAAATGTTTAAATCTAATATTTAAACAAATTTATTTTTTTTTGAGAAACTATTTATTTCATAAATCTTAAACCGATATAGATAAAAATACATATAAATATTCATATTTACTTTTTTTTATTATTTCCATAATTACGATAATACTTTAAAATATTTAATCGTTTCATTTAATTTTATTACTTTTTTTTTAAAATCGTTTCACATAAAAATTATACACTTTTTTACTTTTTATATTATATTAAAACTCTCAAAAATTTTTATTAGCAATTTAATTGATCTTAATTTTAGTAATTTTATTTTTTCGAATGTTACATATTTAATTATATAAAAAAATTTAATTTGTACATATTTAATATAACTTTATTTTTCGAATGTTACATATTTAATTATATAAAAATTTATTTATACATATTTAATATAACTTTCTTTCAAAAATTTTCCTAACATTTTTAATTCCTAACAATTATATTTTGCATATCATATTGTATTTAATTTTCGTTTAATTTAATAAAATCAGATAAATAATAATTATGATAATATTGGTTTTGTTTTGACTGTTCCCTACTCTGAGGGTTTCAGGAAATTCAAAAACTCTATTTTGAAACACAATGAAAATAATTTATTAAATTTAAAAATTGTATCTAGATCATGTCACATAGGAAGTTTGTTTAGTAGTAAATCTATCACTCCAACTGGGTTATTTTCCAATTTAGCTTATCAATATAAATGTAATGGGTGTGACTCCATATACATATGAGAGACTTGTCGTCATCTCTGTAAATGGATTCAGGAACGTAATCGCAGGGAAAGTGATAGCAATATTTCTCAACATAAGAAGAACTGTTTGAATAGTAAAGTTGATGTAAGTAATTTTAAGATTTTGTGTTCACAATTTGATAATTACTGGGAGAGGGTGATGTGTGAAGCATTGTTGATCAAATCTTTTGATCCTAAAATCAATGTCCAAACACCATCCTCTTCAACTTTATTGAAAGTATTTTCATGATTTAAATGACATAATGAATACAAAAACATTGCTTTGATATATAAACGCGAGTATATCATTGTTAATTTAGTCTGATGATGACGGTTGATCCATCGAAATTAATAACAATATATTTTGACGAAAATTTTTTGTTTTTTAAAAATTCCTTGTCGTCATTTTTTAAATATTTAATTCAATAATTCAACTTTTTGGAAATCCGGCACCGGCTCCAACTCCGGCCGGATTTGACAAAAATTCTGACTCCGACTCCGACAAACAAAACTAGATCAAAAGTTAAAGTAAATTTATTTATTTCGTTCGAAAGCTTGATGCTGAATTACATTTGACTTCATAAAATTATTTGAAATTTGCTGTTGTGTTATGTTTGATTAGTGCTTAAGTACTTTTGGATAATAGATTTAAAGATTCATTTTCAATTTCAAAATTTTCCAGAGGCAATAGATTCCAGTCATCGTTTTCACAACTTCCAACTTTGCTAAAATCCACCATTAGCTCTGCAAACCATGATTGAATGATATCTTCATTTTTTATAACACAAACCAAAATAAACATCCTAATGATATTAAATATGGAGGATGATATAGAATCAGATCGCTTATTAAACTATCATTGACAATTTTCTGAAATATTTTCGGTATAAATGTCATTGTTGGGAGTTGTTGTTATTTTTTGGGAATGAGTAATTGTATTAATTTTATAGGATACAATAGGTCGGATTATTCCATAGGACTCAGACACTTTACAATCAAAATTATGCATAGATTCAATCGATCGTTTTGTTCGCCATTGATTGATGTATACACTTGTTTTTCTTTTTCTGATGTTTGATCGTGTAAGTTAGTCATATCACTAAGTTTTGAAGCTTTTTCTTTCCAAGATTGAGCTGTCTCTTTCGATCACCTTAGTGAGGTCGGCCGTTCGAATCCACCCGACGAGCGAATCAATCATTTATTTTATTTATAAATTATAAAATTATTAAATATAATTTATAATAAACTCTAATTTTTTTCAAAATTATTATAAATTTAACATGTTTATTATTTTTATTATTTATTTTAAAACATTTACTGATTATTTTACTATTAAAAAATATAGATTTTAATGAATCTAAACTTTTTTTGTGTTAAATGATAATATTTAGTTTTTACAAATAAACTTAAAAAGGATAGCATTTTTTTATAAAAAAACAAATGGACGCTATTAAAAAATATATTATCAAAAAATATAAGTATTGAGCTTTTGCTGGTTTTTTTAAAAAATCATTTTTAACTTTTTTAAAGTTTTATATTAATTTTATATTATTATAAGTTTGGGTATTTTTTATGTTTTATGTATTTATTTGATTTTTTTTAAAATTTTAAATTATACAAAATCTATAAATTATTTTGTGATTTTAAAATTTTCACTAACTCCTTATACTTATCAATGAATGCAAATTTTTATATAACTAATTAGTCGACTGACGCTACTATGGATATGTTTTCGAGTAAACTTTTACCCGAAAATTTCAGGAAAGGTAACAACAATTCAAGCCATTCTTTAATTTGGAGGGATTACGAAATCCAAAAAGGAGATTATTGTTCTCTGTCTATTAGACAGAGATTTTTAAGATATATACAATGTAGTAGATATGGTTGTGAGTAATATTTGAATGTTTTATGGGTTTGAGTGTTCTGTGTTAATTTGGAATTGTGTCTCTCCTACCATTATGGCTGATTTCTATTTTAATTCTTATGATTTTATAAAAAACATTTTAATTGCATGATGTTGCTTATGAACTTTTATCAACTTTTTGATTTTGTAAACTACAAACTATGTTCTAAACTAAAACTTAAAAATTAAGTTCAAAACGAAAAAAAATTTGCAATGTGTTAAAATAATTTAATTCTGTTCAAATTTTCTTTGATCTAATAGTTACTAAAATGATTAATTTAGTTAAATATTTTACTTAATAGTACTATATTTAATAAGCTTATTTGATTTACGTTGTTAATTCTTATTTTTAGTGTTCATCCATCCAGAAATCTGACTTTACACAATACTTTAATATTAAAAAATCCATCAATTCAATCCATTGATTTAATGAGACTTCAGACATCCAGAGGCAAACAATGTCCTTCGTTTCTTTCTTTAACATGGGGACTCATTGCTAATGTTGACGTTGGATCTGATAAGTTACGTTGGATGGGACCTGCCAGATTTAATTTTGCAGCAGTGATGCAAATAGCAAGTACTTATTGAATTGTTAATGAGTTATTTTAATTTTAAAAAAAACTACCAAATACGGCTACTCCGGTTAATATTTAGTATTTGTCACACTGTAATATTAGAATTTTGATATTTACTAATATTTTTGACCTCACTTTTATTTAAATATGTGGCATTATTACAACATGATTTGTTATTAATGGTGAAATTTTTATCCCGTTTTATGTAACCTATTTTGAACAAATAATCTATTCACAATAAAAAAGTAAATAAACATTATTAATACATTATCTAATTACTTGTCCACTGACATGTAGTAATTTTTTTTAAGAATTTTATTTTTCCAGTAAAGTTATGTTTATAAATAATAGCATATTTTTCATCAATTTATAATGTGTTTACTCTTTAAAGTCAAGGTAAATGAAAAACATTTCTAAACTGATTAAATTGTTTGTAGGAGGAGGTAAGTAATTTAGTTCGCTGATCAAAATTTAAATGGTTTTAAAAATTATTTTGAATTGAAATCAAACTGAAAATTTTAAAAATTAAGTAGAATAATTATTAAGAACACCAACATGGGTTTTCGAACTTTTATTTTGAATACAATCAGAATTGTCTTTTGGACAACTCTCAGCAAAACTCTCGTAATTCGACATCGTTCTAAATTGATAACTTTTAGTTAATGTTTGTTAATAAACAATTATTCGAACTAATTTTTCATTATTTTCAGATTTTAATTTTTAAAGTTCAAATTTTGTAATTTTAGTATTAATTTTATTTACATATTAATTGTATTTAAAAATTATTTTATGGAAAGAAAGAACATTTATGTAATTCAAAACAGTTAAAACTATTTATTTTATTTAAATTTTAATATGAAAATTTGAAACGATTTAATATTTTTAATGTTTTTAAATATATTATGCTGTACTTTAAAATGTAAATTATACTCGAATAATTATCTAAAAGGAAACATCTAAAATATCAATTTTCCATCTGGGTGTGAGAAACACATTTCCAAATACTAAACTCAACATACAAAATTCAACAAACCAATTTCAACATACCAAATTTAAAATATTCCTCACAATAATAATTAAATGTTTTAGCTTTGAATTTGAAAATATTCTTTATAAATTTATTTTATTTAAAATATTATTTTAATAAAAAAATGAATGGAGTAAAATAGATAACAGATAAAACAGTAATTTCAAAAATAATAATTTATTTGAAATTTATTAAAAAATTAAAATCAATTAAGGATATAATTAAAAAATTTAATATTTTAAACTTTAAAAAATTGAATTTTAAATATTAAGTATTTTCTAAAATTTCAAAAATACTAAAAATAAATCACAACATGTTTTTTTTATAAAAAATGCAAAATTAAAAAAAACAGAATATAATTTTTCATTTGAAAAACAAAATTGAAAAACATTATAAAAGGTTAAAATAAACAACAACTTAATAAAAATAAATATTTCCATTAAAAACTAAATATACGTAAATAAATAATTTTCATGTTTTAAAATTTAAATATTATTTCAATTGCAATTTAAAATAATTTAAAAATTATTTGAAAATAGAGATCGGTAGATTAATTATTAACTCAAGAAAAAAGTTGAAAAAAATTTGTTTGAAAATTGTTTTATAATAAAGATATAATTTGAGTTAAAATGAATTCTGAAATTAATGTTGCAACCACTTCTCTCGTGGTGACTAAAGCTGCAATGGATATCTTCACGGGTCAACTTTTACCTGAAAAGTACAAGAAAAGTGACAATTTGGAGACATTTATTGAAGAATGAGAGAAATTCTTTAATTTTGCAGGAATAGCGAAAGCCAAACAAGAGACAATAGTCATTTGTTTGTTGGAGAGAGATCTGAAAGATCGATACAAAGTGGTAGATAAGACAATAGTAGGTTATAAAGATCGATTGAGAAAAGCGTTCTCTCAAACTGCCTCACTATTCGAAGACTTGACGGAGGCATGCGGTACAGGATGAAGGAAGGCATACCGGAAGTATTCTTTGAGAAAGTAGAAAAACTCGCATGCATGATTTTGAAATATGACTTGTCAAAAGAGGCCCGCACGGAAGCATTATTATTACATTGTTGTGACGATGTGGACATAAAAAAGGAAGTGCAACTTAATAAAGTGAAAAGAATAGAAGAGATTAAAGAAAAGATAAGGGCAGTACATGAAGTCAAAAGTGTGACAGAAGACGTGAATGTAGTAAGAGACCATGGGATGCCAAACAAATCCCGGAGTTACAAAGAGGCAATAACAAGGAACAGTAAATACGGACAAAATCGGACAGGAGTTGGTAGAAATACTACAGAATACACTCAAGGCATAAAAGCGGTTAAATGTAGAAATTATGAGAAAGTAAGTCACACAAGTGAAACGTGTAGACAAAGAGAACCAATCAAGTGTTTCGGATGTGGAAAAGAAGGGCACATGATAAGAAACTGTTCGTAAAGGAGACCAATAAAATGTTATGGTTGTGGAAAACAGGGGCATGTAAGAAGAAACTGTCCAAACATCGAATGCAAAAGATGTAAAAATGAATGTCACAGAGAAAGTGAATGTTATACAAGCCTAAATAGGAGAAGAAAACAGCAAAATACAGATGAAAATAACTATCGAGGATTGGGATACAATCAACAAAGATATAGGAATAGAGAAGACAGAAGACGAGTAGATAATCTAAGATTCGTGACTAACATTGAAGAAGAATATGAAGAATCGGTGACAGGAAGTAAACACCCTAAAGGCAATGCATCGACAGAAGTGGAGCCAGTCGGGGCAATAAATTAAAAGATACCAGCAACTCCCAAAGTATTGGTATTTATAGTAAAAGTAATATATCAAATATTATAGACGTAGTGATACACGATGAAAAGAATGTTGAGATAAGGGAAGCAAGATTAAATGATAAATTTCGGAAATTTATAAAGAAAGAAACTTTTGAGGACAAGCGCGGACGAAGTTTAGTGGGAACAATTGAAGAAAATAGTACAGAAGAAGATGTCAGGATTTTGTCATTAGATGAATGGAAAGCAGAAAATATATCTTATGATAGAATGCAGGGCCGGTCGAATGTAAAGACACATGTAATTAGACACATGTAATTAGACACATGTGCAAGAGTAAATGTAATACACAGAAAGATTTTTGAGAAACTAACGAACGTAAAATTAGAAAAGGCAGATATTGAATTAAACTGTGCGAACAGTAGTCAACTAGATTGTCTCGGTAAAATTTCGGTGGACGTAGAAATTAAAGAAAAACGAAAAAATATAACGTTTATTGTAGTAAATGATGTAAAACCAGACGTAATGGGAGGAGTAGAATTGCAGATGGCGTTCGGAATCGAGTTACATTGGAAAAAGAAAGAAAATGGTGTGAATGAACAATTTTATCATGTATGTAACTTAGCCAAATTTGGACGTAAATTTAAAAACGAGGAAAGATTCAGAAGAGCCAAGGAAATTATGAAAATAGTAGATAAACCAAAGATTGTTGATATTGTTAAAAAACATAAAGGAGTTTGTATGGCTGATAACTGGGATGTCAGATGTACAACGATGATTAAACATAGAATAGACACGAAAGGATCTAGAATTAACCTTAGGCCACATAGGCAACTAGTTAATCTAGAAGAAAAGATTGATGAGACTATTAATAATTTGTGGAAAAAGACATTATTAAGAAATGTAATTCACCATAGAACACAGCGATGATTTGTGTATGGAAGAAAGAAAAGAATGATGTTAGAATTTGCTTCGATTTTAGACAGCTAAACATAGTCACAGAGAGACAGGCATTTCCTATGCCAAATATGATAGAAAAGATGGACAAATTGTATTGTATCAGATATTTCACATCAATCGATCTAGGCAATGCATACTACCAGGTCGAACTAGAGGAAGATTCAAAGCTAAAAAACGGCATTTTCAACAAAGCGAGGACAATTTTGTTTCAATAGAATGCCGTTTGGTATAGCAGCGGCAACGGGAACGTTTCAAGAACTCATGACAAAGGTGCTCGGATTCATAGAACATACAGTGGTATATTTAGATGACATTCTTATATTTTCAAAATCGTGGGAACAACATAACGAAATTTTAGACAAAGTATTATACCATATCGTGAAAGCAGGTTTAAGAAATAATCTGGAAAAGTGCCATATCCTAAAAACGGAAGTTAATTTTTTGGGACATGTAATTAATGATAATGGTGTACAGACGTACCCATTTAAATTAGAAGTCATAAAGACATTTGAAAAACTAAATGTGTAAAGAATCTAATAAGTTATATTGGAATTTGCAACTATTACAGACGGTTTATTAAGGACTACGCAACAAAGGCCAAGACATTGGAACAACTGTGTGGATTGAATAAGAAGAAATTGTTATGGGCTGACACATGTGATGTAGCATTTGCAGAGATAAAAGAGTCTTTAACAACACCACCGATTCTAGGATTCCCAGACTTCCAGAAAGAATTTATACTGAACACTGATACCAGTTTCGACACGACTGGGGCAGTGTTATCCCAAAGAGATAATGACGGACGTGAGAGAGTTATTGCATATGGTTCACACTCCACGAATAATCATGAAAAAGGATACTGCATTACGAGGAAGGAGCTGTTGGCAATGTATAACTTCTGTCAGCATTTTAATCATTATTTATACGGGAACCGATTCACTTTGAGAACGGATCATAAGGCAATTACGTTTATGATTAAAACAAAAAAACCGATAACGGCGCAATTTCAGATATGGATAAATTATTTATCAAGCCTGGACATACACCTAGAATACAAAAAAGGAACACATCATTCCAACACGGATATGTTGTCTCGGAATATATGTGATACATGTACACAATGCTTGATGGCTCATGAAGATGCTAAAATGATGAAGATAAAGTCTCGAAGAATCAACGTTCTGGACACGTCGCAGATATTCAAATATCAACAGGAAGAAATAGAAGAAATTAAAAGAGAATCAAATTCAGGTGAAGACAGAAAACTGATGATTGAAGACGGCAAGTCGATCGAGTAAGATTCTTGATCATTGGTTACACTGTAAAAATAAAGTCTCTTCTGTTTCAAAGGCTGATTTTTCTATTTTACAGAAGGGTTTTGATTAACACTTTGAGCGGCAGTTCAGTGAATCATTATTAATACAACACTACAACCCATTAATAAACATTCAAAATTGACAAAGTAAAAGCCGTTTCAAATATTACCTTCTTTAATTAAAATTTTTTACCCTTTTAAAGAACCTTATACAATAGAAGCATTAAAACAGTAAGTAAAAATGGTAGAGAATATTCCGAAACACACACACACACACATATATATATATATATATATATATATATATATATGTATATATTATTGTAGCATCGTAATAGTTGATACATATTAATTTATAGGTTAGTCCAAAGACTTATTGACTGCACTGCGTGAATTATTATTAAACTATTCACAGAAGTGCTCATTCAGAAAACATCAAATTATTTATAAAAATATAATATATTTAAACCGTTTCCAATTTGTTAAGGCTAAGATCTGAGGCCATCATTTTTCTGAAAATGCACAAATAATGTATTTTACTTATATATTAATATTATAATTAAATTTCTAAAAAATAAAATAATAGTAAAAATTTAATTTTATATAAAATTTAAATTTTTTTAAATTTATTTTGAGTAAATTTGTTTTTTTTAGAACTTAGCAAACTGAAAGCAAAACTTTGGTATCTACCAATGACACACCAAAATCAGAGTTCTAGTTCTTTTAAAGTTTTATTTTAAAAAATATTTCGTCGTAATAATTTTCATTTTGTAGACAACTCAATCAGACTCAAATAGTTTCAAAAATTCCAAATTAACAGAACAAACATCTTCCAGGAGTTATGATTTTAGGTAATTGTTTAATATATATATTATATTATTAATGTGTATTTGGTCAACATTAATGGACATAAAATTGATTGTAGCATTTGCTAAGAATATATATGATTGGAACATCTTGTCCGATTCAAAACAATATTTATTTATCCAACAAAGACAATGTAAATTAACAGAGATAGATAAAATATGCCCCAGTCAGTGTTGCTAAATATTTTCAATGTTTTATACTTCATTCAAATATTTTATTTATATATCTTATTCAAATAATATTTTCGGCATATAATAATTCAAAATGAGACAATTATTCTGGGGTTTAAGAAAAGTGACTTTAAAAGCTGACATTGTGAGAAATATGTTAATAATTTTAATTAATTGTGTTAATCAAATGTTGTTTTGATCAGTCCGCATTGGGCATCTCATCCGGCTTGGGGATTGCCCCTGCATCGTCGATGTCTGTTCTACAGTTACCAGCGTGTGTCTGAGTTCATCGAGATTTCTTGATTTGTGCTGAGAGGTGTATTGCCGTTTGATCGATCACTGCAGCTGTGATCTGAGCTGGTTATCAGTGCGTGAATCGAAGTCGAAGTGGTTGATCTCGTGTAGATGGATTGCGGGTGGCTCATTATCTGAATCGATCGGACGGCGACAATGAAAACCCCTTATGACATCAATATTGTTTCCTCGATCGGCGTGGAAACAATGTAAATACACGATGGAGAAAGCAGATTAAAACGCTATTTAATATCCAACATTTATTTTCTTACCGATATATTCAAGCATAACATGACGTAAAATTGAGTTTATTCAAACAATTTATTTTCGATTTTACATTAATATTTTTGTTAATTATTTTATTTTCAAATTTTTAATGTAAATCGAATTATTAACTTTTGTCTCTGGATCTTTAACTAAATTGATATTTCAATTCAAGTTAATTCGATTAACCAAGATACATTGATAAAAAATTCCTCCTCCAAATATTTTCAGTATCACCGTTTTAATAATTTCATCGAAGACCAAGTTAAAAAGACAAGGTACCATCACATATCCATGCCTGTCAGGCATTGCCTGACACCTCTTTCCATGAGAAACTCGCAATCCACCACAGATGCAATAAAGTTCTCATGGAATTCCATGATCAGGCAAAGTATCTTGTCGGTCAAACCGATCTTTTCAGACAGGCCAAGAGAACTTCCCGTGGGATACTATCAAATGCCTTTTCCAAATCGATGAAAATCACAAATACCTTTTGGTTCTTATGTCAACCTTCTTCTTATATATAACTATAGTTATCAAAAATGCCGAGTTTTAAAAAATGAATAGTTACAATTATATAATACAAATATTGGCATTTTGATATTTTTTTCATTTTAAATTTACATATTTTCATTTGAAAATAAAAAAAATGTATAAATATTTCTAATTAAAATATTAGTTTTAATATTTATTTTTGGTAGAGTTTTTAAAATTGTTAATAAAGATAGATCTGTTCACGATGGAATTCACTATCAATGAGAGGCTACTGAGAGGTTCTAATATACCTAGGGTTTATGTACTCGAAATTTCTAACTAATAATTGAGTCATCACTTGGAGATGCAGGCAGCATCAGAGTACAAGATATCATGCTTTCCTTAAGACAACCGACGACCATACTACCATTGTGCGTCTTCCATGTGATCATTCACATGATTCCTGACTCCAAAAGTTGTGGTAAAGATTACTGAAAATAAAATGAAGGAAGTAGGTGCCACTGTCCAAAATGTAATGAGCCAAGGATTACGAAGCTTGAGCATGAACATTCTTGGCCATATTCATAAAAAAATATCAATTGTTAGAACCTTAAATAGACATAGACAAGCGATCATAATCCCAATCCAATTGGATCTGAGTTTGTGATTCCTTACAAATATTTTATATTAGTCTTGCATGATTCTTGAACTGATGATCCTGACAGAATTTTTCTTAGATATGCTGAAAACCTTTCAAGTGTTATATTGAAAGTGACTATCACCACGTAAGCTAGATTTTGTAGGTTTTTAAAATTTGTCATTTCGAATAAAATAATTTGTCAGTTGGAAATAATTTTCTATCTTAAAATGTGCCCCATCCTGATACACTAAAATAATATGATCTATTATGTAATGTAAAACAAAATTATTACATTGTATTACAATATGGTGCACTTGAAGTCATATGAAGGTTAAAGGTGAAAGTTATACTTTTACTTTAATCGTTTAAAATTTTTGGATATTTGTTTTTTTTCAATTTTTTTAAAAATCTTAGACTTTTGTCACTGAACAAACTAATAAACAAAGATATTTTATTTAGATATTTACCAGATATAAGTGTACCATTACCAGAAAATGTTGGTTGGATTCTTTTAGATGACAAATTTATTGGAATCGTCATTACTCTACTTCCTTATATTTCTTGGAATGCTTATGTGGCCCCTTTTGCTAAAATCAATGATGGGAAAATTCATTTGTTGTTGATTGATTCCAATATTTCTAGGTAAATATGTTTATAAATAACGTTTTGAATTATTTTTTCTACTTATAATAGTTTAATCATAAATAAATTCTCGTTTATTTAATATATATTTAAATTATCAAACTCTCTTCATGATGCAGTACTGTCAGCTGACTTGGATTGTTTTCATACTTGTGCATTTTACGTATAAAATATTGCAATTCTTAATTTTTTCAACAGTGCAAATAATAATATTAGAAACTTTGATTATAAATTAGTTGTCTTACTTTGAAATTATTTTTGAATATTATATAAATGGGCTTGTTGGTGCGAGAACGGGTTTGGCGCGACAGTCGCGCAATGACGAAGGTGGGTGGTTGGCGGGTCGTGGGGAAAAAGGCAACGGTAACTAACATTCGTCTTCCAGAAAATTCGTCAAGAACATTCGTCAAGAAAATCGGCTTCCATTACCAACAAAGGATGGCGCGCTATTCTTTGTAAATCTCTTGTAAATCTACGCCACTTCAGAAATTCACTTTTTGTCTATCGATCTTCCGTTGATAATTTCAATTTCCTTTTCCAAAAATCTCTGTCGCTTCATTTCGACTATTTGATCGATATTCAATTTCGTCACTTCATCGTCCTCAAAACAATTCCGACGGAAATTGAAACCGTTAATAAAAATTTTCATTATTTTGCGGAGAAAAAATTCGCTTGCAATATTGGTGAGAAAAAAAGCAAAATCCATGTGAGGAATATTTTAAATTATTTGAATGTGTAAATGTATGGATGCTGTATGTTGATTTAAGTATGTTGAATTTAGAATGGGATTCTACCACCCAGATGGAAATTGGTATTTTTTTATTAAATTTAAAGTGATTGACTATTCGAACATAATTAAAATAATAATTTCATAAGTTCATATCTTTAATTTCAGAATTAAAATTAAGTTTAATAATTTTTAGTAAAATTTAAATTAAATGCATTTTTAATAATTTGATGACATTTTTATTATTTTGAGATTTATTGAGAAATGGTAAAATTAATATTTTTGATTAATATTTTTTAGAGGTTAAATATTTTAAAAAATAACTTAGAAAAATTGTTCGAATAATCATGATTAAAAACAGAAATAAGAAAACTAATTAGAACGATGGCAAACAATGAAAGACCTGAGAGTTGTAATGACTCTAAATGTAATTGCAATAAAAATTCAAATGAGACTTGTCTAAATGTTCTTAATAATCCAGTTTCCGAAAATCTTTATTGCACTCCAAAATTATTAAAACAAGGGTGTCTCAATCTTTAAATTAAAATCGCGCCGAAATTAACAAATTAATCGATTAAAACAAATCGATTTTTTATAAAAAAATATAAACAAAATTAATTGTTACATTTATTTCATCATACAAAAAGATATCCACAGTTTTGATTGTGCCAAAGATCATGAAAGTGGATAGAGAATAGAAATTCGAAAGGATTGTTTTTTTTCAAAAATATATGATTAATCGCTAGTTTAATAAAATCTTCACCTAAAACAATGCCTTCCCTTTTCCCGGAAAATATAAGTTGTGATCGTCCTTCCAGCGATGGAAAATATCTTCATAGATTAATTCCAAATCATAAAAACTGATAAAAGATCGAATCAAAGCTCCTTTCGGTCGTTTATTGTTAATCCAATATTTCTGTAAAATACAAAGAATGGTTAACTGATCTTTTTCAGAATTTTCTGAAGACAAATAATATTTAATGGTAGGAGGTATATTTTTCCAAATCTTTTTTTTCAGTTTGAATAAGATGTTTTGTGATTTATTGAAGTCAGATGATTTAAACAGGTGAGCAAGAACAGCTACAATTTACCATTTAATGGTTAATTCGATTGTCTAATTATCAGGACCAAAAATCCAAGTTAAAAGATTTTGGCTAAATCATACTCAGGTGAAGTATTAAAAAGATCAAAATTATCAGGAATCTGAATAAGGTTTTGTTGTAACTTATATTCAGGTACAAGATAGCTCAATTGATGATCCAAAAATAGTTTCATTACTTCTTCGTCTGATTTTAAAGTTTCAGATATCATCGAATAAATCGACGATCATGATTCTTTCACAAGCCGTTTGGTAGATCGTACTGACTTTTTTCAAAACCAATATAAATAATAGATATCGATTTTTTCAGTTAAGAATCTCGAGAAAAAAGCCAAATCAATCAAAGGATGTTCATTAACAATAAAATTGGCCAAAAGTCTCACTAAATTGCTTTCTAAAGATTTACAATTAAAATTAGTGATAAATTTCGATAATTCTTGTTCATCGAACACTAGAACGGTTTTTACTGTTGATTTAATCATTTTACTTGAAACTATATTTTCTTGTGTAACACGCGAAAAGTTTATTTTCAAAAACAATGTTTAATTGATAATAGTTAAACAAAATATTTATCAAAAAAGCATATATTAAATATTTGAAATAATCAAAATATCTAATATCCAACACTCCCACCAGATTCGTCCACAGAAGAATCTGAATCCACAATGTAATCATTTAGATAAGGCGGTTGAAAAGTTCGAGGGCGCGGTTGCTCTAGACACCGACATGAGGCGTCGAGCGGCGACCGCGGCAACATGAGGCGATGACCCCGTTATTGAGTCGACGTTGGCGGAAGCACGCCTCGAGCGCGGAGCTTCCGTCTGTTCCCACATTGATTTGAAAGGATAGCCCGGCTCTCCGTGGCCGTCGGTGAACGGGCAGCAATCCTCTCGCTCGATGACTCGTTCCTGAATGAAAAAGGAAAAAANCGAAGAGGTGAATCGTTCCACCAACCGAGTTGGGATGGCGGATTTTCGAACAGAGGGGCGGCCATCACGCCCATACGGCCAGTCGTATTTGATTTCCCGTCCTTCTGGATATTCGATTTGGTCTTCTTTCATGGAAAAAATTGCTTTTGTTCCTCGGTCGATCGACTCGCTGTTATCGGATTTGACGGTGGACGAACCGACCGCGGCCGGCTCCCACAGATACTGCTCGTCGTCGTTGCCTTTGGGAGTCACCTGAACTTTGTCGGC
>MQRK01234442.1:25924-46539 GCA_001938485.1 Girardia tigrina
ATCGGATTTGACGGTGGACGAACCGACCGCGGCCGGCTCCCACAGATACTGCTCGTCGTCGTTGCCTTTGGGAGTCACCTGAACTTTGTCGGCGACCAGATACGATGGATAGAAACCGATACCGAATTGACCGATCATCGAGATATCGGCACCGGCTTGCAGCGCCTCTGTAAATGCCATAGTTCCAGATCTAGCGATCGTTCCAAGATTGTAGAAGAGCTCGGCTTTCGTCATGCCGATTCCTGCGTCGATGAGAGTGAGAGTGTCAGTGTCTTTGTCCGGGATGATTTTGATCATTGGTTCTTTGGCGGTGACGAGCACGGATGGATCAGTCAAGTTTTTGTAGCGGATTTTGTCAAGCGCATCGCTGGAATTGGAGATCAATTCCCGAAGGAGAATCTCTTTGTTGGAGCTGAATGTGTTGATGATTAGACTCATCAACTGGGCGATATCGGCCTGGACGGCGAATGTCCCGGTTTCACAGTCGGACATGCTTAGCGTTTGAAAGTATTTTGAATATTGCGGTTCGAGTTTTTGTAAATTTGAAAATTTAAACAATTGTATTTTTTTGATAATAATTTTCTAATAATTTTTTTTTTCGAATTTTTATTTTTGCATTTCGATCACTCCGTTCACAATTTTATTTTTTTTTGATTGTTTTTTTGTTATTTAAAAAAAAATTATTTTGATTTTTTTTTAATTCACTACAGAGGTCTTCGTCTTTCTCTTCTAGGCCTACTGTTCAATGATTGTTTCTCTTGTGTTTGATTGTCTGGTAGTGATGCAGTTTCCTCCATATTCATATAGTATGACTTGGAATTTTCAACCAAGTCTAGGTCGAATGTCTGCGATATGTCTTGGACCGCAAAATCCGTTGCAATTTACTAGATATTTCCTTTGATCTATTCTTTTCACGACAACACCCTTGGCTCATTGCTGTGTACATGGTGTACTGTTTTCCGGATTTACCCACACTAATTGATTCTCTACATAATCTGGATTTCCACAAAATGGTTCATTTTCACTTCTTCCAATTATATCTAACCCTATGGGCAAATAGCTATACTGCGCCGAGCTTGGTGTTTCCTTTCCTTCAGATGGCGTGTTATTATACCACCATAAGGTTTCCAATATGTTGATATTTGATCTGGATGCAATTCTTTTGGTTGTCCTATGATTCCTTTCTATTATTCCGTTGCAGTTAGGTCGATTGATGGCACGATACATGACTCGAACGTTCCACTTTTTTATTAGCTTGTTGAATTCTACCGAATGAAATGTGGTATAAGTTCCTTTGTATAAGTTCCTTGGCATACCCGCGTTCACAGAACAAACTTGAAAATTCTGAGACAATTGACTTGACGTCTTCAGCCTTAATTAATTTCCATATCGCAAAGCGAGAAGGACCACAATCGATTACACTTAAAAATTTTTGTTGATTGTACTTTGTAACATCCGTAGCAAGTCTTGTCCAGTTTTCGTTGACGCTCAGCCTACCGGTTTTCCATTTTACGGGTGCCGGATCGATGGATTGACATTTTTGACATCTTGAAATCAGATCATTGATATCCGCGTTTGACACACTTATTCCTTGCTTCGCACATAGATATCGCATTCTTTTTACGCCTAAATGACACTTATCATGAAGTTGCTGCAGCTTGAGTAGATCGTCCGTAACCGATAAACATAGGATCCTTTCTGAAGATTTGCTCTGGATTTATCGAGTTCTCCCTGACCTTCGGAATTCCCTGTTTCTTTGTTGCTGTTTCCGTGTTGTCTTGCTGCCATTGAACCCTGTAATAAACCATTTTTAATCCCCAAATACCTGCGGCTATACTCGATCATTTCGGTCAGGGGTTGGTCGCCGGCCCGTTCCAAATCCACCTGCAACTCGAAAGGCATTCCAGTCATAAAGACAGCCTTTGTTAGATCGTCGACCTTTGTTGCTAACATTTTCACCTGAGACGCATATTCATCGATAGTCTCGCCCTCGTGATACTGTAAGTTTATCAATTGACTGTACGCAGAACGTCTAGTCAGGTCGAACGAGTTGTTTAGTATCTCGAAGAACCGATCGCAGCTGCTTTGTGTCTTCTCGTCCGATTCCATGTAGATGTTCAGTGCAATCCCGATAGTAAAAAGGGGAGATACGGGGCTGGATCAGTAATCTTCTGGATTTGCATGACCATTTCAAATTTCTTCTGCCAAATCTCGAAGCTGATGCTTTCATCGAATTTTTCCAAAAAGCCAAAACGATTTTCATATCATTCATTATGCCCGGATAGCTTGCAACACGCGAAAAGTTTATTTTCAAAAACAATGTTTAATTGATAATATTTAAACAAAATACTTATCAAAAAAGCATATATTAAATATTTGAAATAATCAAAATATCTAATATCCAACAACTTGTTTTAATCACCGATTCCATTTACAAAATCGATCATAAGATATTTTTTCATAAATATCCAACATATTTTCCTTTCAACAAAACACTGAATAAATTCATGAACAAACATATTGCGATTTATTTGGAAATCAATTCTATTATGTTTCTGTATTTGACGAAATTGATGTTTCACATCGACGAAACAACCGCCTCGAGCGAGTCGCTTTATGATTCTGTCAACGACGATAAAATAGTTCACTCCTGAAAACTATAAATCCTTTGACTAAAGATTACCATAGCTAAATAGCTTAAATCATCCGTGACTGTTTGTTGACAAATGATCTCTGTTCGTCATTTCATTTTTTTTGTAAAGTCTTCAATTTATCGACATATTTTGGAATCGGTTCGATTTTAAATGGTTTAATCTGAAAGAGAATTCTGATTAACGATCTCCGTAATCTGATCGATTTTATATTTTGTTTTCATTTGTTTTGGTCATGGTAATCTCCAATCACTTTATCTTTGTCTCGTTGACATTTCGCTCGACATTGTTTGATTCGGGCACCAGTTTTGTTCGAGAACGTTCGATCTGTCGTCAGTTGCGATGCATAAGACTACTTGAGAATCGTCATTCAATTGGCCGACTGCTTCTGTTGCAAATTCATGTTTCCATTGAAATATTCAATCCAAAAAAACATTTCGGTGAAGCCCTTCATATCTCTGCCCCCATTTACAATCAAACATGGCTGTATTTTTAAATTAAAGTCAATTAAAAATAAATTTCTTTACTGATCATAGCTTGAATCTTGTGATCTAGGCTAAGTTGAGTCCTATTGCAATTAACAAAATTTTATGTAATAACTCTCAGACAGATGAATTGTCGTGAAGTTAATACCATGTTTTACATTTAGTGTTCCAGTATAAGTTCAACTAAAAGATAAGAGAATGATAATTATATTCAAATAAAAAATTAATTGAGATTTTCAAACAGAATTTTGAAATAATATTGTGGATATGAATTGAATTAATATTATTATATGAAAATTAGTTTGTTTGAATAATAAGCTGTTAGGCGTTATTGTAAAATAAAACATTATATTACATGTCGGTGTTACAAGCTATCCGAGCTATGTCGAATATTAAATTAATTCTTGAATGTTTGAAGAAATTCAGTAAGAACAATTCATGGGAATTGCGGACACGACAATTTTGGATGATAATTGCTGTTCAGCAGGTAAAGGATACGACCCTGTTGTTCCCATTCGTATTAACTGGGTCTGTGCTTGCTATTTACATAAATTTGTCGGAAGAATAACAACGATTTATGATTGAAGTTTTTAGAGTTTTAGATAGCGCTTATGGAGTGAAGCCACGCGAAGCTTTTCATAAATGGATGGAGATTAAAAAAACAAGTTTTGATACCATTGACGAATATGTGAAAGAAGTTTTGCACTTATCTAAAGTAATTCAGAATTGGAAGAGCACTGCGTTCTTAGCAGGTCTACAGCGGAAATTGCTCTGAAAATTGATAGAAGAGGTACGAGATGGTGGAAATTTGTCGAACATGTGTCAGGATCAGAAAAAAATGCAAACAAAATGTCAATAGTAAGCGTTGGTAATCGTAAAGAAGGAAGTGTATCAAGTGAAACACGGGAATGGTCCCTAACATATCCAGTAGTTATAAAAAAAGCACAAGAATCCGTGAAGAACTGTCCCTTTAATCTAAATAATATTAAATATTTTAGATGTGATAAAAATGGACACGTGACAAGATTTTGTCGGTCGGGAAACTCCTTGGAGGAGTCGTCAGCGCCAGTAACTTCTCAGAAGGATTAAATGCGGTGCCAGTGATTCAGAGCGTCGTGAATTGCAAGGGTGGTAGTGTACTGTTTGATATAATGTATTCACTTTCTGAGGTTAAGCGTGATAGATTTCAGTAGTCCTCTATACGACGAGGAAGCCCCAGAGTCACCTTGGCTAATTGGTCGGAGATAATGTCGGGGTTGAGGGAAGTGTATATTATTTTTGAGAGCAGGTGGGTAAAATTTGGCTGTATAGTGATGGATGCAATACCTGGAAGTTTGGATTTACTCTTGGGAGTGGATACGATATAAAGGCTAGGGGGGTTGAAATTCAATAATAGATGTATCGACTTTGGGGCGTTTTCTGAAGTGTCAAATGTATGTAGTAATAATTTGAACATAAATTCGATTTGATAAAGCATGAAGTGTTCGGTGGGATTGAAAGTTAGATGCACCTGGTCATTTGCTGAGGATGTTTCCAAATAACTAACTTCTAAAGGGTCAAGCAATAAACTGTGAATAATACGCTAAACTTCTAACACAAGTGGATACAAATTTTTTAAAAGACAAAAAAAATTTTTCCGTAAGAAGATTATTTTCTATCAGGGTAAAATACGTCCCGAAACAAATATGATATAAATGGGAAAGTTGATTGAAATAAAGTACAATATGTGACCACATCCATATTAATCGCCTAATTTAATGCCTTCTGACATACATCTATATCCATGACTAAAGATCTTCATCGAGGAAAAATTATTATTGGACAGGAAGCCGTGTCTCTACGATATTTTGGGAGGAGAAGAAATGTTTGTCGATTCATCTTCTAAAATACTCAGAGAATCAGCGGGGCTATTAGGAATTCGTGTGTGAGAAATGTGACACGCAGCAAATTCTGATTCCGATCGCGAATCAATAATCAATACATTCTCATTCTGTTTGATACATTTGTGGAATTCTTCCACATTAACAAATTTCTTCACGACATTATTGAAGTCTTTCACTGGATCCTTTTTTATTTTTATTTCTCTTTGTTTATCGAGCTCATATCGCGCTTGTAAACTATTTTTTAACTTTTCTACTTTCTCAAATGCCTGATTGACTTTCTCGGAATCACACATCACGTATTTTGTATCGCTTTTAAATGACTTTTTAACTTCAGAAAGCATCGTCAGGAATCTCATGACATAGATGTACACTATTTCCTCATCTTTTTTGAGAAGAGATTTTTCATATTGCTCATAAACTTTCGACAATGTTACATGATACTGACAGTAACATATTTTGAGATTTCAGATTTTTTTCTGAAGTTCTTTAAAGTTTTTACATAAATAAACTGGTTTTTTATCCTTTTTTTTATTTATAGTTAGATAAGACGAAATTCAGTAGCTTTTAAAAATTTATTTGAATTGAAATTGAAAATTGTCTTTTCAAAAATTGATTTAAAAAATTGTGATAACAATTCACAAAATTTACACACACATAAAAATACACATTCATCCAATCATTTACTTACATTCACATACAGATTACATTCATACACACAAACACGCAAATACACCTTCAGTCAATCCCAATTATTTATTCATTCTCATTTATTTACACACACCTAACTTTCAATCAATCACATTCTCCTCATACATTCAAATGCAAACAATAAAATAAAATGAGGCTCACCATTTAACTAACTATCTGGAATTGAAACTTCATTCGAATAATAATAAAATTTATTTGTCGACTTAATCATGTCAAATAAATAATTACAGGTTTCTATGAAAATATTTCGAATTATCTAAACATTTAATCTGATTAATTTCCTCGATTATTTATCTATGTTATTTTAATTTTTTTCTTTTGACTTTAATTTAATTTTTTAATTTATTTGATTTTGTTTATTTAATTTCTTTTTTTATATTTATTTAACTATTTTAATTTATTTAATTTATTAATTTAATTATGTTTTATACATGAATTTCTGAAACTGGCAAAAATGTTCGGTCAAATTGGCAATTCTCCGCTAAAATTATTATTATGGAGGATTTGAAGAATCTCATTTTCGTGGTAACGCAAAGGTTTTGGAACATCGTTGGATGAAATACATTCAACTAAATGTAAATCATATATAAAAAAGCATTTAAAAAGATTTTTTATTTTCCTTTTCATTTTTTTATTATTTAATAATTCACAGTATTCTAGTAAATTTTAGTTTCAAATATACCAATAAATTTTTATATAGTAGTAATTGTGCCGCAATTGACAAGGCTTGATGATTATCAGTATATATTAATGTGAGACATGTACATATAAAAATATAATCTTTTTTTTAATTAATATTAAAAGATTTTAATATGATTGGATAATTGACTTTGAACATTTAAGCATGGTTTTAAATGCTTTATTAATAATGCCTCAGTGACTATCCTCTCATGATATTTGTCAAAATTTTTCTTCAAAACTGTAAATTCAGTTTCATAGTTAACTTTATCTCTATTTCTGCATTTTTTAATGTGATCTAGAATCGAGCTATTCCTACTCAATTGGGTGTGTTCAGCTATTCTAGTGCGGAGATGACGATTAGTTTATCCAATGTACAAGGATTCACACTTGTGACATTTAAATTGATATACTAGATTAGCTTGGACACCCGATGGAGTTTTTAAAAATACAAATATATAAAAATATAAATATGCAATCCATCATCTTTAGGAATTTATTAGTTCTGGTGTCTTTACTGTTCTTTTCACGTTATTTTATACTTTAAAATTTGTCTTATTTGGTGTTCTTTATGTAGTAATGGAGATTATGTATAAAAAGGCATTTAAAAAATTTTTTATTTTTCGTTTCCTTTTTTTAAAATTTTTAATAATTCATATTATTCAAGTAAAAATATTTGTGATTTAAAATTATATAGTATGATTTCAAATAATACATTCTTAACGACTTTTAGATCAGAATTACTTAGCTTTATCTCAAAAATTGAAAGTGGTCAGCATCTACCGAATAAATATATAATCCATATTGAATGTTGTGCATTTCGCCTTGTTCCTGATTGTGATAAATGTATAATGGCTGTGGATGGGGAACCTATAAGCCCAGGATCTATCCAAGGAGAAATCATGCCTTCCTCTGCACTGGTTTTTACTGGATTAAATTCTGAAGGAGAATTATTTATTTAAATGTTACATTCCGATTTTTATACGAACTTTGTACAACTACATTTTCATACCTAGTAAGAAAATTATTCTTTTATGAAATATTACAAATGCTTTCTAGGGTATTAAATGTTGTATCACATATTTGTACTTTACCAGTGAAAGTAGTTTCGTGGGAAAATGAACGTATTAGATACATTTCCGCGTTTTTGTCTTTGCATTACCAATCTAGAAAGTTTCAATTAGTATTTGAAAGACCTTTAAGATTTGTGATAAAATTATCTATTCCGTTGCTTCATTTTTCAATAGTAATTTTTATACTGTAATTTTTATGTAATCGTTTTAATAAATGAAAACCACAGCTTATTATCAAGAGATGTATACTGGTTTAAAATTCTAGATTTTTTTGAAATAAAACATTTTCACTTAATTTATCAGTTCTTTTGTAAATAAATTCATTTGAAAACGTTACGATTTTTTTATTCCAAATTAAATATTTCCTCAAGTTGTTAAGTGGTATGAATAAATTGTTTTTTGCTTAAAATTATGTAAATAAACTCCTCGGTTTTAAGTCATGTCCAGTCATGAATATTGTTTTAATAATGAACCTTAGTTCTGTTAAAGTGTATTCTTTACTAACTAGAGTACGTATTTAATGATCTATGAAGACTGTTAGATTTTTTTATTGTAACGAGAGTCGGCATTTTCTATCTAAAAAATTAAAATTTGGGCTTTATTATTACAAATGTGCAAAGTTTATTTTTCACACCAAACACTTTTTGATAGATATTACGTGAACAAATAAGTATCCATATTTTTTCATGTTAAATATTTCATTTAATAAATAAATTTAACATGCAACACTCCCAACAGATTCTTCGTCACAAGAATTTATATTCACTACATACTCGTTCAAATATTTCGGTTTTCGTCTTTCTCTTTGAGGTCTGTTGTTGATTCTCGATTCATCTTGCTCGATACTCGAAGTTGATTCGTTATTATTGCCCAACATGTAATCCGAGTAAGAGTTTCGCGGTAGGTCTGGTTGTCTTGGTCGAGTATCTGCGATATGCCATGGACTGCTAAAACCATCACAATTTATTAAGTACATTCTTTGATTCAATTTACTAACGACAACACCTCTCGCCCACTGCTTTGTACATGGCATACTATTTTCAGGCTTTACCCAGACTAACTGTTGCTCTACGAAGTCTGTCTTTACCTTATTGTAAACCGGCTCCCTTTCAATTCTTTCGATTATCTCCAAACCGGAGGGAACGTACTGGTAAAGTACTGAACTAGGTATCTACTTTCCATCGGACGGTGTATTGTTATACCACCAAAAGGCTTCCATGATACTGATATTCTATCTAGACATGATTCTCTTGATTGTCTTGTGATTTCTCTCTATTATTCCATTGCAATTTGATCGATTAGTAGCACGGTATTAGACATATACATTCCACTTCTCCATCAACTTGCTAAATTCGGTTGAACGAAATTTCGTATAAATGTGTCTTCGAATATACTTCCTTTAACTTCCAATGCTGCCCCAATGGCTATCGAACTGGTATCACGCCATATGATGCCGTCTGTTAGGGCTTCGAAAAATACATATGACAACTTTTAACCAAATCTTATGTAGAAAAATTTAAAATAATTCTTTAATTAAAATTATTAATTTCAGACAAAATAATATTTAGTTTAATAAAATTTGGAATTAAAAATTATAAATATTTTAGTGATTATTTTATTTGATCAATCTTCAAGACTGGTGAAAACTACTATATAAACAGCAGCGAATTTAGTTTTAGTTTGCCCAAAAAATTGCCCATAAATTACTCTTTACGAACTTAAAAGGAAAGAAAGTAAAATTACTATTAATTTATATTTTATATTTTCTTATATTTTTTGATAAAACCTTGAGTATCCCATATGCGAGAAGACGGCTTTTTTAATCAAATCATCATTCCTTTTGGAGATTCACAGTTTTTACTGAAATCTGTTAACTCGCACAAAATATTGATTTGTGTTTGTGTTCTATCATCAAAGAATTGAATTATTATTATTGTTCTGTGTTACTTTTTCTTATTTGAAAATAAAGTTTTCATAAAAGAATTTGTGTTCATTATTTATATATTTATGTTGGAAGTCCTTACTGATTAATTTGAGTCAGATTAACGATTAAAGATTAAAGATTTGTGTTTTAAAAAGTAAATATTTAAATTTAAAGATTTAAAACCCAAAATGTTCTCACAATCATTAATACTCCATATTCCTCTACAATAATCTTCCTCCTTAACCTATTTCAAAACGAATTTAATTTTCTAGAATAATTCGACATCAGTCCTCTTACCGAATTTTCCTTCACTGAGCCTTTTCATGTAGGAGCATGATGGACGTAGCCAACCAGCAACAGGGTGTATTCCTACTTATTGGTCACACAGTGAATATAACTCGCGACGCCAGAGCCGGATTAACATTTAGGGGGCCCTGTGTGGCTGTGCCAAAAAAAATCTGGGCCCCTTTTGCCAGGCATAATTTTATCTCAAAAATTAAACCTCTGAAAACGACAATTTTAAAGTGTCTTTCATATAGTCAAATTTGAGATCAATAGAATAATCTGAATAAATGTATAATATACAAAGAAATGAGAAAAATATTTATTTAGAAAGATTGATCATTGATAAAATAAATTAACTAAAAAAACGAATTATTTTTTAAATTCAATTCCTTCTTCGGTCTTCTTGGGTGTTACGGTTAGTTACAATGTCTCCATCACAATGACCATACTTAATTGATATTCGTGATTTAAAACTTATAGTGTTATTAGATGTTAATTTTTCGACGCTTTGCTAAAATCAAATCATTGATAAGGTCATCAAAATCAAATTTTTGTAGGAGTTCACTTTCAATTGACATTAATGACAAGCTGTTTAATCGTTCTTGCAGAATGCATATTCTAAGTCCATTTTTAATGAGCTTCAATTTTGAGAATGTCCTCTCTCCACTAGCATTACTAACCATCAAGTTGAGATATATTCTAAATGCAACTTCAATGTTTGAAAATAAACTGACAAGATTCAAGTCAAATAATAAGTTTTCTTCTTGATTTTTACTTTTAATGAAATTTTGAATGAAAAGTCTAAAATGCTGTAGCTCTTCCAAAAAAGAACTTTCTAAGTCATTTGGATACCGTTGTTGAAGTAAATCAGCTCGAACAGCCACATCATTTGTTGAAAGTTTCCAAAATTCTGTTAGAACACCAAATAAGTTTTACACTGAATCATAAGCTTTTTGTTCGACAGTCCAATTCAGCTGACAATTTATCAATTATTGCCAAATATTTTTCCACGCGGAATTTTTCTCTAATTTCTAGATTTGCTTCTTCAGCTGGCCATTATCTTCAATTTTTTACGCATTTTCTTACGTTTATCTTCGTTTCTGTATCTAGTTTCTGGAGCTTGTGTTTCAAATTTTTCAAAATTTTCTCTTTGCAAACAAATGTACTCATGCAATGTTTTTAATTAGTGCACTGCAGTACCAAGTTTGATTTTTGAAGATATAAGTTGGTTTTATTTATGTTCTGAAGAATATTGTTCCACATTTCAATTAGAAACACCGCTTCAAAAAATGACAAATGCCGCAAAAGATCATTTGCTTCACGCCGTGTTTCTAATTTTTGAAGCAATACATGTTAAAGCTTCTATTATATTGTTGTATCGATCTGACAGAGCTTTAATTGCATCTGCTCTAGCTGACCATCTAGTCTGGGAGAGCGATTTTAAAAGTAAATTTTTAGATCCCAAACAACGCTTCATAGCTGCCCATCTAGATGTAGATGCACTAAAGAAATTTGATAATTTCTGCACAAAGCCAAAAAAAATTAACAGTGTCGACACAACATTCAACAGCTGAAGTTCCAGTTAAATTTAGGGAATGAGCAGCACATGGTATGAAGTGTGCTAATGGATTGATTTCCCTAATTTTAGCTTGCATACCATTGTATCTACCCGACATATTTACTGCATTGTCGTATGACTGTCCACGACAATTTGATATATCTACACCAATTTCGTTTAAAAAACATAACAAGGTATTTGTTAATGTTTCTCCAATATATTTTTCCAAAGGCAAAAACTTCAAAAACCTCTCCTTAGCTTGATGGGATGATTTTTTTCCCTGGTTGCCGTATTAATCAATATGGTTACTTAATCTAAAAGCAGTGAATTTTACAGTAGTTTAATTAATATATTATATTCGCTGCTTTTACAATTAAAAAAATTAATTATCAAATAAAAAAACAATTAATTAAAGCGACAAGCTCTTTAATACAAAAAAATAAACGTACATTACAACATTGGATCCAAAAAAAATATAATTGTTAAGGCATAATCATATATTTCCAATGTTCGATAGTATTGATTTTTTTAAGTTTAATTATTATTAATCTTATTACTTAGTATTTAATTGCTATTAAAACATTATCTTCTAACATCTATAATGCCCATTTATTGCCCGATAGAACGACTAATATTAATGCTATTCTGAGTTTCATTCGTTCCTTCTTAACTGTGTTATGTTGTCTGTTTTCTCTATTGTCACTGCCGAATTATTCGAGAATGAGAAACAGAGTCTTAGGAATGATCATTTTTCGTCTTTTTTAAAATTTGAATTCTGTTTTGGATGTTCACGACATAAATCAACAATGATTCTCTTTCTTGATAATAATTTTCAAGAGATTTATTTCATTATATATAAAACAGAATATCATTTTTTTAAATTTACACGAAAAAAATCAATTTTCTTGAGCATTAATTTCTCTTAAAAACAATAGAATACAAATTGGTTTGAGTCTCATTCATATCAAAGTATTTAGGTTTCACATGGTGTTTTCTAGGTCTTCTAAATTATCTGATTTCTTGCATGTCGACTTTCGTTTTCAAAGAAAAGGATCCATGATCATAAAAAAACAAAAATAATTCGTAAAGCGTTAGATAGAATTTACAGGTCGAAAAGATAACGCTTTGTTGAACATACAAAAAAACACGTCATACTCAATGAACAAAAAAAACTATGTACAAGAAAAAATAACAAAAACACAAAAAAATATCGGGAGATATTACACTTAACAATGGATCAAACTGACTTAATAGTTGAAGAACTCCTAAATAATTACGATTTTGGGAAGAATTTATCAACTAATCATTTTCCCGAAATACCAGTCCTCGTTCTGCTATAAACTTTATGACTGCAACAATTCTTTTTAGAATTTTACACCAATAACCCTTCTTTTATAAATTCTAATTCCATTTGACCGTCTATTGTACCAGCATATTGTCTTAGCCAAAGTTAACATGGCATCTTTATGACATTGACTATTTTCATGCTGATAAATGCATGCTGTCGAATGATTCCAGTCGCTAAATCCATCGTTAGAAGCAAATGCAGAATTTGAATTTGACTTGAATAGTCGACAAGCAAAGCAAAATATACTTCCATTTGACGGTGAATAAAGCAGCCACGAACGTTAAATTTTTTCATTAGATACATGTTTTCTGTATAAATGACATCGTGAAAATTTTCGCTTTCTACCTGTTAGGTTGGGAATTATCTTCCATTTTAAATCAAAACAAATTAAAAACTTGCAAAATTTATTAATCTAATAACAGTTTATATTTGTTATTTAAACAAATTTACTTTTTTTATTTTCTTTTTTTTATTTCTATTTTCTATTATTTTTTTTAATTTCGATTTTAATTCGAAATTTTTAAAAACCAAAATTCTTATTTCTGAAAATTAAAAAATTAACAACAACTCTCTCTTACACTACCATCGGGATAAATTCTTTCTGAAGCTTCGAAATCATCATCATAATGTTGGCAATCATTTGAATCTTTTCTAAGCCAAAATTAACGAATATTATCAGAAATGTTAGTCCACAATGCACAGTCATTATTAAATTCAACCTTTGTAAAGTCATGAACATCCTGTGAAGATTCTTCAATATTCAAATATGTGTTTTGATTTTCAATCTTAGTCGCTTCAGCCAATTGACTAACTTGAGGATAAATTAAATGAATTTCACCACTATTGTCTTTTTCATGAATTCCTTCATGGTTAAATAGCATTTCATCTTCTTTGGAAGCTACGTTAAATTTTTGAGAATCTGAACAAAGCATGTCAGATTCTATGACACTCATATCCGATTTCGACTGATAGTTAACAGTGTTCGTTGTTACAGTAAATCCCAATTTAAACAAATTCATGTTCTGACTGTTTACTAATTCTTTTTCTTTCTGTTCAACTTTTCGCTTACGTTTCAGCGCTCCACTTAGATAAACACGCTTGTCTAACATTTTTTATTTCCGATTGATCGAATATCGATAAATATTTTTAAATAAATTTTTGTAATATTAATGTGATTTATCTATTTAATTAATATTTTTTCTTGCTAATAAGAACTAATGATGATGTCATGACGTGACGTATTTATTTTTTAAATAAAAATCACATACTATGGAGTCAGATAGGGGAAAATCGGAAATACGAGTTTTATTTTTATTTTTTTATTTTTTTTTACATTTTTGGGACTGGGTCAAGGGGACCCATAAAATCTCGGGGCCCTGTGCCAAGGCACAGTTGATACAATGGATAATCCGGCCCTGCGCGACGCGATATTGATTCAGTACCTATTTAATCCTCTAAATGATTATCTCTCATCCATCTCACCGAATTCTTATCTTTATATACTTGAACTCCAAACACTAGCATCTCTTTATTGATTGAGAGATTTTCTGGTTGTTTACATTTAAGATTAAATTTCTCGAACAACATTCTAACTTCGTCAACTGTTATTGTAGTTTCGTCAACGTAAATGTCATCGATGTACGAGTTAGTGTTTTCACGTACTCCGGGATCAGAATTTAAAATCCCCTTGACAATTTCAGTCATAATGGTCGGAGCGATATTTAAACCAAATCCAATTTTTTCAAACCCAAAATTTTCATATTCAACCAGACTCAGTGCTGCTTTTAAATGATTTTGTATTTCAGACTAAAATTGATCCTCTACAAGTTTATTTGTTTGTTCCGACCACTTTTTCTTTTCGCTAAAAGCTTTTTCTGATAGGGTAGATAGATGAAAAGTGAATTCACTAACTGATTCATTGCTATTTTGCACTCTTGTATAAAATTTCTTTCGTAAAATTCGTCCGATATCTCCACTGATTAATTTCTCAGCAAGGGCATCCTTTATTCTTGAGCACTCAACCACTGTACGTTTATCAATTTGATTAAAAGCTTCACGAGCTGCACCTTTCAGATACAAAGGTACTCTTTGAATCATTATTTTGTCTGACCAGCCATAGGCCGATGCATACATATAAACTTTAAGACACTTTTTTAAGACTTCTTTTTTTTAAATTAAATCGAACAAAACAAAAATTGTTTACTTCCATTTTTATCAACATTATTTTTCATTACAGAGAAATCGCCCATTGAATTATTTAAAAAATTGTTAATTGAAAAATTGTGACAACAGTCACGTACATAATTTATGCATTAAAACAAACCGTTTTCATTAATCGATCAATATCGACTTCTGAAACATTACATTAAATTGTTTTTACATTTTATAAAATAATAAAAAACCGATCTCGATACAATAACAATCAAGTGACAAAAATATTCGTATGGATAAATAGTTCTTTTTTACACAACATTTTCAAATTATTGTCAATAATCGTGTTGGATATTAGATATTTTGATTATTTCAAATATTTAATATTTGCTTTTTTGATAAATATTTTGTTTAAATATTATCAATTAAACATTGTTTTGTAAATAAACTTTTCGCGTGTTACAAGCTATCCGGGCATAATGGATGATATGAAAATCGTTTTGGAGTTTTTGGAAAAATTCGATGGAGATTTGGCAGAAGAAATTTGAAATGGTCATGAAAATTCAGAAAATTACTGATCCAGCCCCGTATCTCCCCTTTTTACTATCGGGGATTGCACTGAACATCTACATGGAATCGGACGAGAAGACACAAAGCAGCTGCGATCGGTTCTTCAAGATACTAAACAACTCGTTCGGCCTGACTAGACGTTCTGCGTACAGTCAATTGATAAACTTACAGTATCACGAGGGCGAGACTATCGATGAATATGCATCTCAGGTAAAAATGTTAGCAACAAAGGTCGACGATCTAACAAAGGCTGCCTTCATGGCTGGACTGCCTTTCAAGTTGCAGGTGGATTTGGAACGGGCCGGCGACCAACCCCTGACCGAAATGATCGAGTATAGCCACAGGTATTTGGGGATTAAAAAGGGTTTATTACAGGGTTCAATGGCAGTAATAGAACACGGAAACAACAACAAAGAAACCGGAGGTCAGGGAGAACTCAATAAACCCAGAGCAAATCTTAAGAAAGGACTCTATGCTTATCGTGAGATAGACACCAAATCGAAGGAAAGTAATCATCATAAGGGTTCTCAGTGGCAATCAAACAGACAAACAATATGCTACAATTGTCAGAAACCGGTCATATCACAAAATATTGTCGGTCTGGAAACGAACAGGGAGTTTGTAGGCGCCGGCTCTCTCCCTTCACAGATGCAGGCGTTGCCGACGATGATCGTCACTGTAAATGACAGGTCAGCCATAGCGTTGATTGATTTGGGTTGTTCGAAAACGGTTGTTTTAAAAAGGTTAGTTAGTGATTGTATGTTGTTTTCT
Organism: Girardia tigrina; assembly: GCA_001938485.1. Taxonomy (NCBI): domain Eukaryota; kingdom Metazoa; phylum Platyhelminthes; order Tricladida; family Dugesiidae; genus Girardia; species Girardia tigrina. The sequence goes on from MQRK01234442.1 coordinate 42,010, forward strand.
GACGGAGAAAGTATGGTTTTGGCAAATGGAAAGGATGTTAGAATGGGTTCGGGTGAAGTGCGGCTGAATATAATTGGTAGGATCATTAGGGTGGAATGTTCGGTCATGGAACATTTGCCGTATGGTCTAGGGATCTTAATAGGTATCGATGTCATAGGTAAATTGGGCGGCTTAAGAATTAATAAGGGTGTTATTGAGTTCGGCGAAGAAGAAATTAAAGGGATCGATAGTAGCTTGAGTTGTACTGCATCGGATGCGCCTCTTGTTAGTATAAAAAAGCATAATTTTGAAATTGAGTTTAAGGAAAATTGGTCGATTAAATGGAATTAGAAAAGTGAGGCTCCGAGTCATCTTCCGAATCGTCAGTCAGTTTTTAAGAACAACAAATTAAAAGATGTTGCAACGTTGAAAAGTTTAGACGGTTGGGTAGAAAAGGGTTACCTAATCGAGTACAATGAGAAGGAAATGGGTAAATCGATAGGATTCATACCGATATTTGGAATATTACAGGCTAATAAGTCCAAGATAAGGACCATTTTTAATTTTAGAAAATTAAACAATTACATGGACGTTTATAGTGGTTCTGCGGACATCTGTTTAGAAAAGCTTCGTGATTGGTGACGTAGGGGTTCGACTTTTTCAATGCTTGATTTGTCAGAGGCGTACATGCAGATTCATGTTCATAAGGACATGTGGCGTTACCAATCTTGTATCATTAATAACAAGAAATATGCTTTAACTAGAATGGGTTTTTGTTTAAACATTGCACCAACTATAATGACCGAAATCGTCAGGTGAATTCTGAACTCTGACACCAGGATGCTTGAAAATACCGACTCTTATATTGATGATATTTAAAGTAAATGAAAGTTTCATTTCTGTTGAAGAAGTAGAAAAAGTGTTCAATAACTTCGGTCTCAAATGTAAGAAACCGGAAAATCTGTCACAAGCCAACAAAGTTCGAGTTTTAGGAAAAAAAGGGTTTAATCTTATGTGTGAAATGGGGTTTAGGGAGCGTGATAGTAAAATCGGGTAATAAATCAGTAGTTTCGTGGGTAACCACAACAATCTTACATCGCGAAAAATTAAATACCAAGGCTTCATCTGAGCTTTTAATAAAACAAAAACTGTCGATGATCAAGGAACTGTGTCAGGAGTATGAGATCGAGTTGAAGATCGAGTTTGTTAATAGCGAAAATAACAAGGCGGACGAGTTGACAAGAATCCCAAAACAATAAAAAAAAAGCAATTGTTTTTTATCGGTTACGGACGATCTACTCAAGCTGCAGCAACTTCATGATAAGTGTCATTTAGGCGCAAACAGAATGCGATATCTCTGTGCGAAGCAAGGAATAGGTGTGTCAAACGCGGATATCAAGGATCTGATTTCAAGATGTCAAAAATGTCAATCCATCGATCCGGCACCCGTAAAATGGAAAACCGGTAGGCTGAGCGTCAACGACAAATGGACAAGACTTGCTGCGGATGTTACAAAGTACAATCAACAAAAATTTTTAAGTGTAATCGATTGTGGTCCTTCTCGCTTTGCGATATGGAAATTAATTAAGACTGAAGACGTCAAGTCAATTGTCTCAGAATTTTCAAGTTTGTTCTGTGAACGCGGGTCTCCCAAGGAACTAATTATCGATAATTATACCACATTTCATTCGGTAGAATTCAAGAAGCTAATGGAAAAGTGTAACGTTCGAGTCATGTATCGTGTCATCAATCGACCTAACTGCAATGGAATAATAGAAAGGAATCATAGAACAATCAAAAGAATTGCGTCCAGATCAAATATCAGCATATTGGAAGCCTGATGGTGGTATAATAACACGCCATCTGAAGGAAAGGAAACACCAAGCTCGGCGCAGTATAGCTATTTGCCCATAGGGTTAGATATAATTGGAAGAAGTGAAAATGAACCATTTTGTGGAAATCCAGATTATGTAGAGAATCAATTAGTGTGGGTAAATCCGGAAAACAGTACACCATGTACACAGCAATGAGCCAAGGGTGTTGTCGTGAAGAGAATAGATCAAAAGAAATATCTAGTAAATTGCAACGGATTTTGCGGTCCAAGACATATCGCAGACATTCGACCCAGACAGCCTGACTTGGTTGAAAATTCCAAGTCATACTATATGAATATGGAGGAAACTGCATCACTGCCAGGCAGTCAGACACAAGAGGAACAATCATTGAATAGTAGGCCTAGAAGAGAAAGACGAAGACCGTCTTATCTAAATGATTATATTGTGGATTTAGATTCTTCTGTGGACGAATCTGGTGGGAGAGTTGGATATTAGATATTTTGATTATTTCAAATATTTAATTTTTGCTTTTTTGATAAATATTTTATTTAAATATTATCAATTAAACATTGTTTTGTAAATAAACATTTCGCGTGTTACAAATCGCTTTTTCCGATTCTTGTAAGAATTTATAGAATCGTTGAATATCCGGTTTGAACAAACACAATGTCAATTCAATTTTTTTTATTTGAAAATCTTTTTATTGAATTAAATTTGAAAGATAATCGTTTAAAAACCGAATCATTATGAAATCAATTTGTTTTAACGCACTAAAAATTTAAATAACCATAGAAAACTGGTAAACGCTTCAAATCGATTAAAATCGGTGTTTACCAGCAATAGAAATTTAAAAAGAACGATTAGTTTTATTTTGGTGATTAACGTTGAATTGAGACTGAATTTGTGCGGAAAACCGGCAAAGCGAATCGACCAATTGCGAACAAAGTGAATAATTAATTGAAGCAGCAATCATCACAAAACCATATGAACGTGATGATCATATACATTTATATATATACTTATTTATATTTAATTTAAATTTAATTTAATTTAATTATTTAATAATTATTTTAATTTACTTTAATTAATTATTTTAATGTAATTATTTAAAATATTTTTTGAACTTTTATTTATTTTTTTTAAATGGGTCCAAAAAGGTTAAATAGAATCGCAACGCGACCAAACGGTGACTTTATTTACACCCGCGAAATCTCTACAAATCCTCAGAGTTGCATCCTTTTTCGTCACAATTTGCAAGGGAGCTGCCCATGGTGATGATGAACGGCGAATGATGCCAGACTCTTCAAGTTCCTTGAACTTTTTTTCAGCCAGCAGTCGTCTGTCCTGGGCCAGTTCTCGTCGGCGTTGCCGAACTGGGGCACAGTTTGGGGTGACAATGACGTGTGACGTGATACAGGCTGGTTGATCCGGTCCGATGGATAACGCCTGGTAAATCACCCCCAATGAAGCGTTCATGATGAGTAGATTTAGTCAAGCCTTTCTCGTCCGCTATTAGACGTCTGAGATCCCAGTAAAATGAGGATTTCTCCTCTGGAGAGTATCCACAGACCGTAGGACCATAGACAGCGATGATTGTTGTATGTTGTTGGGGTTGCGTTCTAAAGAGTGAAATGGGGAGATTGGGTCGCCTAGCAATAAGGCTTACCGTATTTTGGTGGCGTTCGTACTTTTGAAGGGTAGCCACCACACCCGCGCGCATCGTGGTCCATACGATGAAGGATCATGGTTCGGTGATTTGTGACAAATCGGAAGTGATGCAATTGATTGAGGAAGAAACGATCAATCGACGATTTACAATCGATAAATGCGACAATCACTCCGTGGGAGTTGTTGTGCTGATGGATTCGGATTGTTTGGATTTTGCCATGACTTTGAAACGTTTGTCTAATGTCGGTTTCTTCGCAATTTTTCGGTAAATTATTAATCCATAAATAACGAGTGATTTTCATGATTTGAAACAAACAGAAAGTAAATCTTTCGACAATTTATTCTCTTATTGTTGTTGACTTGGGTTTCTTTTTTTTATTTGAAAAAGAAACATTACGATTCTTATTCCAATTGTTGTTCGTTCACCAGTAAATCATAAAATACGAAAAAATACGTTCTCGATTTGTAATTATTAGAATCGTTTTATTTATGGTATTATCCATAAAAATAAATATGCACGGAAAAAATTATGATTTTTCTTGTTGTTAATGTAATACCGATCACGAAAAATTAGCAAGAATTTTTATTTACAAATGTCATAAATTTAAATACGCGATGAAAAATTTGTATAATTTAAACACAAACAGATTTATTTAATTAAGTTTTTATCAATTAAAAATTTTAAATTGTTTTGAAAATTTTTTAAATGCGCATCTGAATTTTTCAGTTTTAAAAATTCCAAGGGTCGCAAATCCAATTAAGAAAGTTTTTTCAAAATTAGAAATCAAAAAATTAAATTAAATATCACAAAAAAAACTCTTCATTGGTGTCTACTGCTGATGCGATTTAGTGAACACTGTAAAAACTAAGGACTAGTCGATTTAATTAATCCTTTATTTTTACTATAAAAAATTATATTCTAATAACACTCAAATAACGCCAGGGAACGATAAACAAAAATTTGTAAACGTCTGATCACAAAAGAAATAATCAGTACAGATAAAATAAAATATCAAATACTTTTGAATTATTCTGAACCGAATTGTCC
>MQRK01234449.1:11030-25809 GCA_001938485.1 Girardia tigrina
GCATATTTTGAATAAAGCTTTTTTATCGTTCTTCTGTTTTTAACGTATTTCTTTTCAAAATTTAATCCGCATTTCATACTTGTACACCTAATATAGTGCATGATCGGTTCAGCCGATTTGCACTCAAATTTAGATGTACTTCACCCTACCACGGTCACATATAAATAAGTATATATCTTTATTATATCCTGATTATTGATTTTTCTTCCTGAACATTTTGTTTTTAATTAAGGTCGGAATACATAATGAATTTACATTAATAAAAAATCTCTCTTTTATATTACTTTATTGTATTAATTAAATAAATTAAACTTATAATAAAATATTTGATGCTCTAAATTAAAAATATAATACATAATCCAACTGCGTCAAATAACTGTATAATAATTAGAGCTGTACCGGGTAGGCTTTTTATCCGAGTACCGAGATCCGAGCATTTGAAGTAATTTCCTACCGAACCGAGTGCCGATGCCGAGTATTTTAATTGGTGTCGAGTTTTTGAATAATTTAAATTTNCACAAATTTCTAATACTGAATAATTTATATATTAAGTATTGTGTACCAATTGCGTTAATCCATTCAGAGTCTTGGACATATCACTGTTTATTGTTTAATTTTAATGAACCGTTTTGTTGTTTTTAGATCACCGATTATTATGTTTCATCAAAAAGCGAAAATATCTAATTATTCCAAAACTCATTTATATTGGATATTGACTAGTGACTAATGATATAAAGAAAAACGAGTTTGAATTGAAATTTAAACTGTCAACGATAAAAATATCACGATTAATGATTTAGAATTCAGAACTGTTACCGTTTATGCAGCGAGTGTAAAAAGTTAAACAAATATTAAAACATAAAGCGATGCATGCTAGAACGACTTGCTGTATAATCTTTGTTGTAACTTTTTACATTAGCTGCAAGTAATGGGAACGCAGGGTAAATAAACACCTGAGCGATAATATGAATATTTTGATAGCATGGTTTCAGTTGTTTTTTTTAATTAATAATTTTTATATTATTAAAAATATTGCGATTTCTTTATGTACTCTGCATCGGAGGGAATATTGTGCCGAGTTGCCGATAATTGCTAAGTATGCTATATCGGCCGAGACCCAGTAGTCGAGCCTGTACTCTGTACAGCTCTAATAATAATTAATGATGTAGATTAGCTAATTCAAATAGACGACTGTATTATAAAACGATTAATTATATACAAAATGTTTTGAATATATTAGGGTGAAAATATATTTTCGTATTTTCTACGTCTTTTTGTTCAATTGTTTCTTATTACCAAATAAATATATTTTATATACATGTGTTATATGTTTTTAAAGCTCTTGAACTGCTCTATCACAATACATATTAAAACTTCTAATTAGTCGTTAATATAATTTTTATGGCTTTTAGAAAAATCATGGAAAATTTTGAAATTCGTGTTCTTTTACGCTATTACTGGATGTAATAACCTCACCGTTTTATTTACACCTCATTTTTTAGACTCTGACAATAATTCAGTATTTCTATTTTATTTCATGTAATTTATTCACCTGTGATATATTTTATGCCCTGTGTACTAATTTTGTGTTATATTATTATTTATTTTTTTATTTACATTTTATTTGTAAGAAGAAAAAAAACAGAAAAGTATGAAAATGTAAAAGAAACATCCGAAAAAGAAAGAAACAAAGAAATCATAATTATAATATGATTGCAAAAAAATAATTATAAAAGCTGAATTGCAATCAATATTGCAATCAATGAAATAATTAATAAGACAGAATTAAAAATTAAAATTCAAAAAAATTCTATTGGCAACCGGGAGAATTGACAACCATCAGATATCTAAATCGTTTCCTGCATCAATTTCCGTTTATATTCCACTAACTCAACGCGAACAAACCACACCGTTTCAGTAGTCGACTATTATTTGAAAACGTATTTGACAAGACAGTCAGATCGCTGAACCCAAGAAATTTCCAATCTCGATAACTTCCTTGCTCTCAGATCACTGACTCGCATTTTTGACGGAATTAGTTTAATAATTTATATGTTTGTTCATACGGAATAATTTATTTAGTTCCACGAAGTTATTTTTTTTATTATTAAATTGCTAAATTTATCTAATCAAACGTAGTTAGATTTTTAATTTAGGACGAATTTTGTTTTGCGAATCGTTTATTCATATACAACATAATATATCTGTCAAAACTCACTCTTCATTTCTTTGTTTGTCTTATTAGTGAATAAAAAGTAAATTTTAACACTGGAAACAGGGCTTAAACGCAACTGTAGCAACAAAGAAGATATGCGAAGTTGAAGGCGATAATGTGGTCTCAAATCGTACTGCACAAAATTGGTTCAAAAGGTTCAACGAAGGTGACATTGATCTCGGAGATAATGCACGTTCAGGCCGACCTATCACCGTAGATTCCGGAGCAATTCGTGAAGCCGTCGAAACAAATCCGTCAATAAGTACTCGCAGATTGTCGGCCGAACTAAATATTCCTCAAACATCCATTGTACAACACTTTCACGCTCTTGGCAAGGTCAATAGACGATGTCGAGAAATGCATCATGAATTGACACAAATTCAAGCNGAAAAGCGTTTCGAAACTTGTCAAAAATTGCTTGAAAATCCGCGCGATGACCGTTTCATCCGTTGAATTGTAACTTGCGATGAAAAGTGGGTTTACTTCAGTAATCCAGACCAACAAATCAATGGTTGGACCCGGAAAAATGGCGAAACTGATAGCGAAACGAGATCGTTTCTCAAGGAAGGCCCTTTTGTGTGTTTGGTGGAATTTAGAAGGCGTGATTCACTTCGAGCTGGTTCCAAATGGTCGTACCATCGACGCTGACCTTTATTGCGCCCAACTTGATCGAATGTATGCGGCACTTGGCGAGAAATACCCTGCTTTGATCAATCGAAAGCGAGTTCTTCTACAACAGGACAATGCAAAATCGCACACCGCCAAACAAACAAAGGAAAAAATCAAAAATCACGACGCCTTTGGACTTCTTCATCGCCCAGCGTATAGTCCGGATCTTACGCTATCCGACTATCACCTTTTCCGCTCTAAGGCACACTTTCTTCGTGGTCGCAGCTTCAATAATCTGACCCAGGTCGAAAATGGGTGTCACCAGTTCTTCGCTTCTAAGAACAAGGATTGGTACCGCAGCAGAATCGTACAACTTGCCCATAAAAGGGTTCAAGCTATATATTCAAATGGCCTTTACTTTGAAACTTAAATGTTTTTTATTTGTTGTAAAATTATGTTTAAATTTTTAATAAAAAATACGAAGACTTTTGGTCCACCCTAATAATTACTGCTTAATTATTAATGGTTGATTAAATTATAAATACTGATTAGTGAAATGATAGGTTGCAATGAATGGTAGACAACTAAATAGCCGAAATAAATGAAAAATTGTGAGAACAATAAGGTTGAATATCGGGGCGCTGAATCGAATCAATCCCTCGAGCGATTCTTCAGCACTTCTAATAAAACAACTACAAGCTGCCAACATTAATCTGTTAAAATATAATCAAAATAACATAAGACAAGATATAATTTAATTAGTAAAGTGTAATTTATTATCATACAATTTCATAGTAAAACCATGTTAAATACATTGAAGGATAACGCCGTTCTAACATTCTAACGCCCGCTTTAGCTGCGAATATTCTCGTTTTGTTCCATCTGCCAATCCATCGTACACCACAAAAGCTCCCCCAGATAAGAAAAGCGGCATCACCGATTCTAAATTCTCCACTCCTAGAAGTAAGGCTACTAACTCAAATTTGGCGATCCATTCCCCAAAAGCGCCCACCCAATCATATCGACTGATTACGTCTCCCAATTTAATCATCTCCTACTGCTGCGATAGCTTGAGATAAAAAACAATCAAATAAAGCGTTCAAGACAAATAAATTATATTTTCGCACAAATATTCCAATTTTTCAATTGTCCGTGCTTTTTGTTTATTCAAACAACTGATTTAACTATCAGTCGTTTTCCTCATCACATATTGGAAATATAATTTTATTTTATGTCAAAAAGGGGTAATTTAAAAGATGTTAAATTAAACGAAAATTGAGATGTTAATTTTATTTTCTAAACGTTGTTTTATCAAATCTAAAAGTAATTTTTAAACTATTATGTAAACGAAATGAAAATGTTATTTTATAGAAGGGTGAAATATTATTGAGAAACAGTTAAATTTAAATCTACAATAAAATTGAAATTTACTAAAAGATGCAACAAAATCTTTGTGACAAAATTTTAATAAATTCACCTTATAATTTTTTAAAAAAAGTATAAAATTTTAATTCTTAATAAATGAAATAACCATATCTATATTTTTATCTATTTTTATTTATAATGGATTGTGTAAAAAGAAAGTGCAAAAGTTCCTCGAAAATATTTGTTTAAAAAACTTAAATTGTTATAGAAATAAAGTTTTGCGTTAATGCCGTCTTCTTTTGATCAAGAGCCCAATACTATTTTTTGGAGTTTTTTGTTTAAATACTCAAATAGTGTAAAAGCGTTGCTTATAATGTGAAAATTGTGATTAATAATACATTTTTTTGAAAAAAATCAATGAATTAATCCAGCGATTTAATTAGGGTTTGCGACAACGGAACCGGATTTGTGAAATGTATGTTATCCGGTTCCAATTATTGAGCTGGGTTCAAGCTACGAACAAGCAACGCAGCCTTCAAATTAATTTGATTAAATTCAAATCAATATAACTTTCTGAACAAAATTATTCAAAGCAACAATTTAATTACTTATACCCAGCAGACAAATTTATAAACTACCAACATATTTGATTTTAAAACTTTCCAACAATTAATGGGTGCAATGCCACATACAATGGAGAGACGTTTCGTCATCTCTGTAAATGGATTCAGGATCATGAACGTTTGGGTAATGGGAGTAATATTGCTGGACATATGGAGGTTTGTAGATCGGAGGTGAAAACAACTAATTTTAACATATTTTGCAGTAATTTTAAAAATTATTAGGAAATAGTTACTTGTAAGGCATTATTGATTAAATCACTTAATCCGTTCATTAATGTCCAAACAAGACTCTCTTCCACTTTGTTGAAAATATATAATTAGTTATTACATAAGATGTTTGCATAATCATCAATTTGCTATATATAAAACAGCAAATTTGTTGTTAATTCAGTCTGAAGATGGTAGAAATCCACCGAAATATATTGTGACAATAAAATTGGATTTTACTGGCGTTCTTGATTTTAATTGAAAGAAAAGTTATGTAAATGGCTAGTCAATCATCAAAATAAGAATCATTCCGAACAAAAATCTTGTGTCCAGCACCAAAATGATATGCCAGACTCCAGCAATAGAATTAAATAAAATATTGCATATAATATTGTAAGAGATGTTTGTAACATCAATTTCAGAAATCATTTTACTCAATTTCTACATTTATTATAAACAATTTTCAAACATAGTTTTCGACTATTTTCTAAATTTATAATCAATCGGCCCATCTTTATTTTCAAATAATTTTTCATTTATCTAAAATTTCAATCAAAGCAAAATAATATTTAATTTTAAAATTTTAATAAAAAATATTTATGATAATTATTATTTTACGAATTTAATTGTTAATGAAAATATTTAAATTTGTTGTTTATTTTAATCTTTTTATAAAATTTTGTTTTTCAAATGAAATATTATATGCTATTTTTGATTTTGAATATACAAAAAGCATTTTTTTTAATATTTTGAAATTCATGAACATAACTTATATTTAATATTCAATTTTTTATATATTAAATATTTATTTTTTTAATCCTATCTTTAATTTAATTTAAAATTTGAAAAATAAATTTTAATAAATTTTGTAATAGAATTTAAATTTTGTCTAAAATTATTAATTTTAAAACTACTTATTCTTTAAAAATATTTAAGTATCAATATAATTAAAATTTTCAATTTGATTTCAATTGTAAATAATTTTTTAAAACTATTTAAGTTTTGATCCGCGAACTAAAGATCAAATAACTCCTCATAAATATAAATATTTGCGTAAATATATTTGGATAAATATATTTGCGTATTTAGACACGGTATATATACCGTGTCAACCATATATGGTATGCGGAGCGTCTGGCAATTCTACCACGGATGGCTATTGCTTGTTATTCGCGTTGAATCTGCATATACGCCTCTGATAAATCAAGCGTTGAAAATCTTGATCCTTTTCGCAGCCAGGTACGAAGTTTTTCAAAACATATATCTGCTGAGCCACTGTACACGTCTACATAATTGTTTAGTTTCCTAAAATCAAAGATCGATCTTATCTTGGATGTTTTAACTTGCAATATTCCAAATATGGGTATAGATCATATCGATTTACCCATTTTCTTCTCGTCATATTCGATTAAATAGCCCTTCTTCATCAACTCCTCAAGAATTTTCATTGTGGATGTCTTTCGATTTGTGGAATTTGGTAGATAACTCGGAGCCTCATCTTTCCACTTCCATTTAACCGTTCAATTATCCTTAAATTCAATCTCATAATTGTGTTTGTTCAGGCTAACACTTGGCACCACACCCGGGACACAACTGAGATTGTCAACAGCCTTCTTTATTCCTTCTCCTACACACACACAAAATTCGATAACACCATTATTAATTTTCACATATGCAAGTTCACTTACAACATCCATACCAATTAAAATTCCCAAATCATAGGGTAAGTATTTCAAAACAACAGTTTTTGAGCAACCCGAATCTATCAACCCTATAACCGACTTGTTAACAATGGCAGTCATGGTTGGCAGCGCCGGAAATGTCTGAGAGAGCCGGCGCCTACAAACTCCCCTGTCCGTTTCCCGACTTGCAATATTTTGCTATATGCCCAAGTTGCTTACATTTATAGCAAATTATTTGTCTATAAGATTGCCGCTGAGAATTTTCATAACTGTTTACCCTTGTTTGTACCAGATTTCCGTTATGTGGAATACGGAGTTTTGTAAAGGAACTCCTACCGCCGTTGACCTAACCTTGTTCTTTAGAAACGATTTTACCCTTACTACCGTTTTATACCGGTTACATTGAACTTTGTGGTACGCACTTATTAATGACTAAATACCTGCGACTTTATTCAACCATTTCTGTTAAATATTGATCACCGGCCTGCTCTAAATTCAATTTCAACTCGAACGGCAATCCAGCTATAAAGGCTGCCTTGGTCAGAACGTCGATTTTGGATGCCAACATCTTTACTTGGGAAACGAAATCGTCAATAGTCTGTCCTTCGTAATATATAAAATTAATCAGTTGGTTGTACGCAGATCGTCTGGTTAATCCAAATGAATTGTCCAAGATTTGCAGTACTTCTTCACAGTTGCTTTGTTTCTTTTCATCCAATTCCAAACGGAACATCCGTCAACAAAAAAGAAAGATATGGGGCTGAATCCAAAATCCCCTGGATTTTCATAATCATCTTAAACTTTTTCTTCCAGATTTCAAAACTGCAGTTTCCATTAAATTTCTCCAAATTATCGAGTAAAATTTTGAAATCGCTTATCCTTTCCCGGATAACTTGTAACAACGAATAACAAATCGACAAAAATTTATTTTTCAACAATAATTACTTTTAAATAGATATTATTTAAACAAATAATTATCCATATTTTTTCATGTTAAATATTTCATTTAATAAATAAATTTAACATGTAACATAATCGTTACTAATTTTTAACTGAGTTAATTTTATTTATAAAGTAATACATATGATATTTACTTAGAAACTAAAAAAGACATTAAACAAACATTCCCCTACAAACTAAAGAAATTTTCCCGAGTAATGTTTACTTCATTGTGTTGAGTTTAACATTATCTTATAAATATGAAATTTATCGAAAAATAGAAAAGATAACATTTTCTTCAACTGAAGATATAAATGAAATGAAATGTTTTATTTTATATGCAAAATAGAATAGAAAATCGAACAATAAATATTGAAAACAAACTTTCCATTAAAATTTTAGAAAATGTTTCATATGAACCAAAGGAAAATGATACTTTATTTGATATAAAGTTTCTAACTAATTCATTTATTCAAATTTTCCAATTTTTCTTTTTGTTTGTCCATTTTTCACTGCGACTCTTTCTATTCGTTTTAGCGGCTTTATCTTCATTTATTGGTAAACGAATTGATAATTTCAGAGACTGATCGACTTATTTAACAGAAGTGATAACATGAATGTTATTCGATGATTTATTCCTTGGGTCGTCTATTTGTTTCATATGCAAAAATGATGGATTATCGTTCGCCGATTCATCAATATGGACATTTGCGCAATTAAACGATTGTGAAAGAAAATTGAACGGTTTATTTTTGTTATTTTTATCAATTTATTACTTGAAAATTGATTTTCATTTTCTTTGTTATCGTCGACTTTGAAATCGTCAGACTGATTATCAATCTTCTCCAATTTGATGCCTTTTTTATCGGCCGAATTGTAATAGACAATACTCGGAGCGATTTTCTCACATTAAGTTATATGATTAATGAGCTATTGTTTCGCGTTGAAATATTCCGTCAGACCATCTGGACATTTAAAAATGTTCCATTTGAAATTAGAGACGGATGTTTCGGTTTTGAGAGTATTAATTAACAAAATTACGTTTTCAATGATGTTATTCTCGCAGCTCAAAAACCAATAAACACGATTCATAATGAATTCGTTTACAATTAAATTTTTATTTATTTAAAAAAAGTTTTTATATACTTAATATTTTTACAAATTATTAACAGTTTTTTATCACATATCTCTTCGCCAAATAGTGCAGATTTGTCTCAAATAACACACCGCAAAAAAGAATATTTTTTAACAAATATAATTTTTAAAGCAAACGATAATTTTAGTCTAAACAATTTTTTATCAATTAATTTTTAAAGACGAAATTTGACTAAATCCGATCCACAGAAATACCTCGACCATCTATAAATGAATAGAAAATTCAGGAAGTTTTTTTGCTCAAATTAATAAATTACATTTACATAAATTTATTTGAAATTTATATGATGAAAATTTTAAATTAATAAAAATATTTCATTTAACAAATTTTAATAATTTTGAAAATTAGAATTATTCAAAATAAAAAATATTATATTTTCTTCAGATGTATATACTATCAATATTTTCTTTTAAATAGAAATCTTATATAAATAGCTTTGCTATAAAATATGATAGTTTAAAAATGAATAAAGAAGAAAACCTGAAAATTTATATCATGACTTGGACTTGGAATAATTTATAAAAAGTACAATAAGAATACAAATACAGCTACAAATACAAATACACTCCAAACTTATAAAATCGAACTCAATAATATGCATGTAAAGTACTTTAAATCGGATCTATTATATTTCACAGATCACATAATACAAAAAAACTTAAAAACCGATGGATACGACTTGGCAAAATGTTGAAGTACATCACCTGATTCAGTAAGTTTGTTTGAGTTGGTGGAACTATTGTTATTGTCACAGTTACCGATACTACCGTAACAGCCAGATTTGCAGGTCTGGGACTTTTTACCAGATCTGCGGATTCGAACTAAAATTGCCCGACTCCGACTCTAACTCCTATATTTTTAAAATGTCCGACTCCAACTCCGACTCCAACTTCGACTCCGACTCCGATTCCTTTTTAGGTTAATTTAAAATATTTGTTATTATTTTGGTCAGAGTTGAGTTACACGACTCCGACTCCAATTTCGACTTCGGCTAAGCCTTCGACTCCAACTCCGACTTCCCCAAAAATCGTTAAACTCCGACTCCGACTCCGCAGCCCTGCTTTTAGAATTGTTTCTGATAGCACCTTTACTATAGTTACTAATAAGAAAATTAATAAGTATAAAGAATACTTGAAAATATTAGAAAAGACTAATGACGAAATATTCTTGTTTCGCGAAGAAGCTTTATCTGACTCGTATATCTCCGAGCAGAAACTCAAATGAGCAAATAGATTCTTCATAAATTTAAGTAACAAATATGGAAAAATTAATAATATCGATAAGAAACATAATAAAATTATTAACATACTTACACCTAAACATACAATCCTTAAAAATAATTTTAGAAAAAAATTTAAATAATATATTTCTTACAATATTTCTATCTTAACAATGTTTACAACAATATTTTTCTATCATGTATTAGTCAGACTTCGGTTTGGCGTTTCGACACCAACTTTGGTTTAGATTGGTTTTGTTTAATTTCGTTTGATTTGATTTAGTCTGGTAAATTATTTGTTAAATCTTCTATTTAATGTCAAACCTTATAATAATTTACTTCATCAAGTATCCAGATATATAATCTTTTTAACACTTTTTTAAAATCATGCTTTTTTCTTGATGGTACTAATAATCTTTTTTTTCGTTCTTTATTTGTTCTTCAAATTTTCTTTCTTATTCTTTATTATAAGTTCCTATTTGTTTAAAACTGTCATAATTGTCCTTCTGATAAATTTAGATCATCTTTTAAAACTTCAATTAGGTTTTCTAATTGACAACAGTAATCTATAGACACCACCCAGTTATTAGTTATATCCACGAATTTAACTTTCATTTCTATGATTTCTCTGTCTAGTTTTAATCCTTTTGCCGCTTGTATTGTTATAATCATCCTTTTAAATGTCTTTTCGTCTTCTTCTTTTTTATAAACATAAAGTTTTTTTCACTACACTCATTTTTTAAAAAAATATAAAATAGCTTCTAAACTTCAGTTTTGTGTTATAATTTTGATGTCTTTTTATTACTCTTTCACGTCGGTCTTCTTTTTTGAATGCTTTAATTTCTATCTCCTCATTATCTTTCTCTTTAATATCTACTTCAAAATCATCTGTAAGAACGGAATCATTTTTTTCTTTTTCATATTTTTATTCTTTACTTTCGTGTCTTCAACTTTCGTTTCTTCAGCCTTTTTTTCTCTCTTTTCTTTACATACTTCCAATGGAACTTCCTGTCTATATCAAGGTGTTTTTTGATTTTTAAACAATATATTAAACAATATTGTTCCACTGTGAAAATGAGGCTGAGGGCCGCGAGATGGTCAAACGAATGCTTTTTATGTCGGTTGGCAATCCTCTTTCCACAAATGCTCATACCATACCCATGGTTCCAATTCCTTCTCAGTGTAAATGTTCCACAGCAGCCACCGCCGCCAGAGTATTATGAAGAAGCTCTTCAGGTAGACGTTTAGACGGTTAAAAAATGATTTAGCCGTTGGACCGTCTACAAATAGGCATCTGGAGGATTGTATGATGCGACTAAAATTCGTTTTAATATAGAAATTGTCTTTTTGTTGCAATCGGTCTCACACTGAGAATTATACTGGACAATTCTTTTAGAATCAATTAAATCAAACGAGATTTTGTTTCGATGAAAGAATTTTATTTGATCGCTTCATGTTGCTCAATTTTTTCAGTGAATCGGCCAAAGTTGTCCTTTTCGTCTTCTTCTAAACTAGACATCAGTAAATTTCTACGACAATAGAACAACAATTTAAATGTCAAAGAAGAATATCGGTTTATTTAGACTATTTTATAGAAATTAATATCGAATGGCACAAGACTGATTTATGATTCAAATAATATTCTGTGGGAAGAAGAATTAAGATTATTATCATATTTGTTATTTACTGCTAAATTTGTTTTTTGATGTGATTTATTTATTTCAAGGGTGTCATTTGATTTTATTATTGACTTGTTTAATCACTGTTGTATTGCTTGTCCCAGTATTTTTTGGTGGAATAAAAGTCAGACAATTAAAAAAAAATAAATAAAAGATGTTTTTTGCCAAATTAAAAGAATAATAATTAAAAAAAAATAATTATCACTCTGAAAATTTTTATTAAAAAAATTAGGAGTGATTTGTGATTTAATTTCAGTAAAATAATATCATTAAATGCAAAAATAATGATATGATTTTGCGTTTTTGCGTTATACGCGTTAATTTAATGTATACATTTGATGACTATTCAATGTGCTGGTCGGAAAATTTTTTTTGTTCGTGACATTATGATATTTGAAAAAATTTTTTTGGAATTCGACAGATATTTTTTGGAGGTTCGAATGAAATAACATTGTAAAAATGATGTTTGATCAATGTTTAAAAACCTTATTAAAATCTGATTAAAATATTTCACTTAAAGAGAATTATATTATTACCAGTATCATATATTCCTACGATGACAAGTACAGAGTCTCTGAAAGTTCCAAAACATCTCTAATGGGTAAACTAATCGATTAAAAGTCCCTATGATATTGACAATTAGAGTATTCACAAGGAAATACCAACAAGCTTTTCGTCGAAGACCAAGATCTTTAATAACTGAATGTCAGAAATATAAACGTACCCCGTTGTATATAAATACGACTAACGGCGACTTACTCCGCTGAATACGGTAACGAATATCTAGCAATATATGACCAAGAGTACATAATAATTAACGACGAAATAGACGTTTTGCCTACACAATATGAGAACGATGTTTTCTTGCAGAACCAAAATTATCTAACCCCAATGGAGCTCCTAGTCACAAATTCAAGAGCCAAAATGACAGTGATCAAGTTATATATCATATTATTTACAATGATCATATTATTTATATATATATATATATATATATATATATATATATATATATATATAATTATTTAGTATTATAATTATTATAATTTTTGAATTTAAAATTTTAGATTATTAAATATTGTCATTATAAATTTATTTAATGCAAAAAATTAAACAATACCATTACATATTGGCTCCTTAATTATGTGAGTCATGGATGCTGTATTTTTGTCTTTACTGTGAAAGAACTATTTCTCCATTTATATAAGAAAAACCTACTGACTTCAATTGAATTTTTCGTTTATTCTATTATTTGCAATGATGTGTGCCAACATCTCTAAATAAAAAAGGAAAGAAGGTACGGGTAATTAAAAACTTGACCTTTAACGGTGGCACGCCACCGTGGGCTCGGTCTTTAAAGAGGTGGCCACTGCCTCTGTCGATCGGAGTGGGTGACGCTCGATGATCCATCAATATTAGCAAATCGACGGTCGTTTTGGGTGCCGATTGTTGGGATTTAATCAAGTGATTGATTAATCCAGCGCATCCGTCGAATGTAGAGGCGCGGCCTCCGTATTCGGCCTATCGAAACTGTGCGAGCGCCACAATTTGGTATCGATCAATCGAGTGGTAGAAATCGACCGACAATAAATCGACAACGGTCGGCGGCGGCTTGTTGACAATTTGCATTAAATAATGACGATAGCGCTTGATGGCATCGTAAGTAATGTTTTTTTCTTGTTAAAAGGTCAAATAAATAACATCAAAGAAAAAATCAACAATTTCGAAAGAACGCAAAAATTTATTGAATAATAAAACAATTGCTATTTCAGTGATATTTATTATTTACATTAATTTTTTTATATAGATAATTAAGATATGTGATTTTTGATGTAAATAATAATTTAGTATTTTTATGATAATAAAGATTTTTTGTGGTTAGATTTTTTTTATTTAATTAAAAGTGGTCACTACAAACAATTTTTCATTTGACCTAACAATTCTACTCAAATTATAGAATAAAAGCCTACTTATAATTAACTACACCTTTATCGGCTATTTGATTATCAAGTTTACGTGATTTTATTGACAATTAAAACACGAAGTAATTTATTTATTCAACTTTTAATTTATTTATTAGTAAAATCGTCTGACCAATCTGTCAACCCACCTTTATAATCATCATTTACAATAATAAAAATTAAATATATATAGCGACTGTAAATGATCACAAAGAGTACGTATTATTAGAAGCACTAACAAACGCTGCAAAAGTGTGATGACTACGATGATCGAAAAGCCATAAACCTTCCCATTGAGTAATTTTAATTGTTTTAAATTCACCAAAAGGTTCGCGTCGTTAGTATCAGTTGGCAAGAACATCATATTCTCTCTTTCTCTAAATCATAGTTCAATATTAAAAAGGGATTCTTAATAATATTTTAATTCTCTCTAAAAAGAAATTTCAAATTATAAATCAAGGGCAGTTTTAGTGAAAATGATTTCAACGATAGTGAAATTGATATCAATGAAAGCGATGTTGATATCAGTATCCAACTCGTAAAAAATGTTTTTGATAAATCCTGCAGAAATAAAAATGACACAGTGTCATTAGGTTTTGTACCGAAAAAGACAACATAATTACAGTAATGTAAAAATAATAATAAATTAAAAGGTAAAATAAATTAATGTGGTACTTTGTAGAAAAGGAAACGCAAATGATTGGATAACCAATCAGAATCTTCAAAACTCAAATTTTTAATGATATTGATATTAAACAAAAATAACACCATTTTAATTTTAAATTTTTATTGGAAAACATGTTTTAATGACTAAATTACCATTTGATTTAAAGAAATTAAAGATATTGATATTGCTTGATTTTTTGTTTGATTTTTTTTTGTGAAATAATTATTTTGAAAAATATTCACGTGAAAAAGTGAAATTCGAAAAATTGTAAAAAAACTTAAAAGATTAAAAATGTCTTAAAAACATTTCTGAAGCGAAATTATAAAAATATTCAATTCCAAGTGTCGAAAATAAATTTCTCAGATTGCTGTTGGTATCGAGGTTGATATTGGGGTTCTTAATTTCAGCGATTTGATAAAATCCTTTAAGTTGATCTGTATTAATAATGATGATTTAA
>MQRK01234453.1:4687-14777 GCA_001938485.1 Girardia tigrina
TATTTTTTCTAAATAAATTTATCAATAAATTATTATTTCGTTTAAAATCACCCCCGCTTATAGTCACATAAAAATGCCAGTCCCTTCAATGTGACTATATGTGGGGTTTACTGTAATATTAATTTACTATTTTTAGTTATCATTTAGGAATTCAAATCTTTCGATTGATTTCGAATAACAGAAATGATAATAAAACCAAAATNACAAAGTTTTATTTTAATAAAAGCAAGTTTTATTTCAAAATAATTTTTTTGTACGTATTAATTAATATTATTGATTTTTTTCATAAAGTTTAATTATAGCATGTGCGGTTTATATAGAGCCGTAAATGTTTTAAAATATTGTATTGTCATCGGAAGCAAGCCTGTATAAAAAATTCAGTTCAATTGGATGACTGAAAGTGGTCGAAAAGTCAATCGCAAGATTTGTTGCAGACAAGAAAGCAAGCTAATAAAAACGTGGTAAAAATTCAAGACCCGTGGAATAAAATAATTTTAAAAATTTCAAACAAAAGTAAACCTGAAAAAAAATTTAAACAGAATAAATTGTGCAGTTACTTTTGGCCACCCTTTATATAGTTTTTGTAATGATTAAATTGTAAATTAAATTTGTTTGAATAATAAGACGTTAAAGATTATCAATCAAGAACGATGACGAGCTACGCAAGTTTTACGGACAATTGTTGCAATGGCAATTTGAATTGTGATGCAAATAAATGTAAAGGAAACTCAAATAATGTTCTTAATAATAATCAATATCGGAAATCTGACTCGAATATGGGATGAAATATTAAATGAGTCAATGGAAGCTAAAGGCAATTCTGACAATCTGTGGTCACATCATCAACATCCAATAACACATACAGTAAAATCGATGTTGATACGTCAGAATCAAGGTATATTTTATCACTTCCTCATCATCAGGGTTTCTTTCAATATTTTCGCCAACTAGTGTGGTCAATAGTCTTCTACTCATGATATTTTCTACCTCCACTAAAACCGTTTCGGACGCTTCATCGGTTACATCCGTATGAGGGGTTAGTTTAAATTTAAGTTTCGCCAAAATAGTTTATTAGTTTTTTAATTTAAAAATTTAAAAGAAATAATTAAAAAATTAAAATGTAGAGTAAAAATATGATAAAACAAATACTTATTTAAAATATGTTTACAGTAATAACAATCGATATATTTTAATAAAAGTTATGAAATAAGTTTAAATAAATTTTGAAATAAATAATTAGCGGATTAATATTTTAAGAAATAATTCTTTTAATAAAAGGGCTTATTGTAAATTTAAATTAATTAGTTTTTATGATAAATTTTTGTAAGAAAATGTAAAATTATTTTAAGGTTTAAATTTCGTAAATTTTCAAAATTAAATCGAAAAAATTTAATGAATTAATTTTGGGCAAAATAATTGAATTAACAGAGAAATTTGTTTGAATATGTGAATTGTTATTTAAAAAATGTTATTAAATAATAAATAATAATAAATGTTAACCTGTTATTAAAAAAATATTTCTTAAAATATTAATCCGTTAATTATTTACTTCTAAATTTATTTAAACTTATATCATAACTTTTATTAAAATTATTATTATTACTGCAAACATATTTTAATATTTTAAGAAATAATTTTTTTTAATAAAAATGGTTTATTGTGAATTTAAATTAATTAGTTTTTATGATAAATTCTCGTAAAAAATGAAAAATTATTTTAAAGTTTAAATTTCGTAAAAAATGAAAAATTATTTTAAGGTTTAAATTTCGTAAAAAATGTAAAAATATTTTAAAGTTTAAATTTCGTAAATTTTCGTAAAAATTTTAAAATTATTTTAAAGTTTAAAATTTAATGAATTAATTTAGGGCGAAATAATTGAATGAACATAGAAATTTGTTTGATTATGTGAATTGTTGATATTAATAAATTTTGTGGCGTTAAATTATGACATCGGAATTCGATAATAATGAAAGTGGCATAAACGCTACTTACAGTACGCTTTACCCAGGACGTAGTATAAGGACCTTTTCATTGCTTTTATTATAATACAATTTTAATTGTGAAAAATGTGATTCCAAATGCAATGAATTTAGAATTACTTATCAAACCTACGAAATCTGTGATATATTCAGTAAGTCGTCCCTCCAACACCTCTTGCTTTGTGTTCCGACTTGTTTATAAATGAACTGGTAATGAGCTAAATGCCACAGTCTTCTGTGATCTCTGTAAATGCATAAAAAGGCATTATCGATCAGATAATTAATCCACAATTGATCTGGATATTTTTGACATTGTTAAAAGAGTGTTGATGAAAACGATTTTCAAATTCTGTGTGAGGAATTAAAAATATATTTAGAGAGTGACACTCACAAAAGAGGTCTCATTAATGAGATCAATGGATCATTACTTGGTTATGACATTTAGGAAAACTATAAACTTTGGACTCAAGACGTGTTCGAACTTTTTATTTGTTTGTTAACAAGAGAACCAAGAAATTCATTATCATGTAATGGCAGAAGTAAGGATGGTGCACTTCATAACACTTCAAGCAACGTATGAAAATCCAATCAGATTTATCCCTAAAACAACCGATTTTTATCGAACTGTCTAACACGAACATCCTCATTTGATATTTTCCCAACAAAAGCGACCTTATGACTGCTAATGATTATCGATTAAGTAACCTGACGCGCATCTCTGGACCGACTCAACCACGACTTTGGAAATTATTGATTTAAATTTTAATAAAAATTAAATAAAACTTTGAAGTATTTATTCATTCAACCTCATCGATTTAAGGTATTATGAGATCGCATTGATCGGTAAAAACAATCGCTCATCGATCATGAATGTGATCGACATTGTGAGACCGGTGAAAGAGTATTTACGACAGATAATCGATAATGAGCGCAGCTCAATGGATTCAATCATGGATCCGATGTTAACCCTGATGGAGTGAGTGTTTGATGAGTGTGTCCCTATCATTTGTATGTGCATGTGCATACATTTATTAGATTGGAGATCGATGTCTTGGTGTGTCTGACAGAGGCTCAGCACTTGATTGGCAACTTGTATTTCCTGGTGCCGATCAGCTTGCTCCATTCGGCCAATGTAAAATGTCAGCGATTGATTGAAATCTGCTCACCGATCACATCTGTGAGTCGATCGATTTTTATTTCGTAACAGGGTTATTAATTGGCGCGGTCGAGCATTTATGCACACACTCCTTTGCTATTCTATAAATGCGCATCCCTAAATTTGTGTTTGGTCAATAAGTTCATTTATTTCGAACACAAGATAAATTTAAATAATTAAGGGACAAGTCCGGTTACTGCGACACTGTCGACACCATCATTTACCGGACCACGATGGAAATTTTATAATGTACAATTTACAGCACATGTTTGATTCCCGCTGATAGGATATCACTTGAATTTTCATTGTCCTCTAATTTCTTCCAGAATTATTCGATATGTTTTTGTTTGTAATAATAATATACGGTGGTGCGCTCAATAAGTAGTGAGCCTAACATAAAAATAATAATCCGATTCCAATAAAATTTATTTTTCATAACAAGCAAGTTATAGAGGTGTCATTTCTCAAAGAAATCTCCATTCACACCAACGCATTTTTGGTGACAGCCCACTTGTGTGGATGGGTGCATTGTCGTGCAAATAATATAACTCACAAACTCTGCTCTTCCTTCTCAGCTTTCTGGCCTGTAGCACGAGTCGGGAGTAGTATTCACTGTTGATACGAACACCAGCTTCCGCAAAATCAGCAAGGATCATTCCATTTGCATCCGAAAGTGGTGAGCATGAGAGCTTTTTTGTGAGAGGTTGATGATCGCATCTTCTTCGAACACCCTTCCGCTGGCAGCTTCCACTCTTGAGACTCACGTCTTGATTCTGGGACATAAAGGGCAAGTGGTAAGCGTAAGAAGCGGTCTCCAATACTTTCATAGAGGTTTAAGTTTTCCTGGCAGCACATCAATCGCCGATCCTTCATGTCTGCTGTTAAACGGTATTTTTATTTTATAATCACCTGATTTAATGCAATGAAAAATAATCCCGACCGATTTTTTAGTATCTGTGAATTCATTAACAAAAATATTGATATTCATGAAGATAAAAACACAATATTCGAAATTTTATTGATTCAACATTTTATGAAAAAGAAATTTCTTTTCTGGATTTTTACAAGAAAACTAATTTTTACAAAAAGTTATTTTTTGAAAAAAAACTATATATATATATTTTAAATTTAATTTCATTTTTAATATAAAAAATGTATTTTTTCTTATCAATCTGGAACAATTTCATCATAAAGAAATTTATTAAATTTTATGATTCGGAATACTAAATGTGATAAAAAAGCTTAAAGTTCAAGTTTAATGACAATTAACGAAGTTCTTTATTTAGTACAATTCAATAACATGACTTTTAATAGCATTAGATATGATCCAAAAAATCTGATACATTCTATATATTGAAATCGATCAATTTAAAAGTTGCTCTCCTTCTTCGTGTTTGAAATCGGTTATCAACGTCTTTGGTTGGTCATTATTTATACAATCATTTGTTGCTCGATAACATCTAAACTGGTTTTTCATAGCCCTTCTTCAATAAAGAATGATCGCAATAGTGAAATACTACGCAGAGCATCTGTAAGTAAATCTAGATGCTGAGGTAATTGTTCTTCATTTTCGTTATAGTCTTAGGGAACAATATAATCACGAATTGCTTGAATGATATATTCATCTGCTACAATTTCTTCAACTGTAGCTTCGTCATCGATAGCCAAATAATTTTCTGAAGAAATCTGAATAGAAATGCTAGTTTTTTCGCTAAAGTTACATTGAATGTAGGAAAAGACATTGATTTATTCCTTCTCGCAATTTTCATTTATTTGAATAGTTGATTTAGTTAGAGTTCTTTTTCATAAAACCAGCATGACAAAAACAATGGGTGTCACTTTTAACCAGGCACCATTACACATACTGATATCATCTATGATTGTAATTGAGAATTTTGATACATCCTGCTTTGTTTCAAAATTAAGAAGTAGACGACGAAAGATCGAAGTACGATAGTGAATTTTGAACTACTGAATAATTCCTTGATCGCAATGTCGAATTATATTTGTAAGATTTGCGGAAGAAAACCCAATTTATTTGCATTAAGCTGCCTTTTCCATGCGACGGTCAAATGTTGTTAGCACATGATCCCATAAGTCTCCTATAATCCATGCCTTTATTGGCAGTGAACTACACTGGAAGTTGAGTGATATCAACGTTTTTAAAACAGCGAGGTTTAACTGATCTACGAATCAGCAACAACTTTACTTTGTATGAACCGAACATCTTGCAGCAAAAGAGAATTGTGAGTCTCACTTTACTTTTATCCTCCTGAGCATATTTCCACTTTAAATGCCATTGTTCGATTTGGAAGGCATTCATAAAATAAAGCGCTTTCAACAGCATTATAAATTTAATCATATTATTATTAATTATTCCAAATATTGTTGGACAAATTCAGTATTAGCTGAACGGAATTTCTCAAAAATTGTTCGAAACACTATTTCGTGTCTTGTCTTAAATGAATTGAGAAATCCATGTCCTTTGATTGTATTGACAATTTGATAACATCACGCATAACAGCTTCTAATGCAGGTTCCAAATATTTCACAATCAATGCCTCATGATGAATTTTACAATCCCTTTAAATTCATCACATCCAAGTTGTTCAGCAAACTGTTTCGAATTTTCTTGTAAGATTGGCCCATTGATAGACAAGCTTAGAGAACACTGTTTTCTTTGAACCATTGCAGAAGAGCTTCGTCAAAATCTGAATATTCTGGGCTGATTTTCTTCCTTTGAAGAAGAGAACCGCTCTTTGTCCATTCGCCCATAATTCTATCTTTTTGATTCAATATAGTTGAAAGAGTACTTGGTGAAATCTCAAGTTGTAGCAACATCTTTTTTTAATGTTTCTTTCAACTGCCTGATTATTATTACTTTTGTGTCCACTGTTAGTGTTTTTCGCTTTTAACTTAGACGTAAATTCGTTATAAACAAGTTCGTTGTAAAGTGTTTTTATTATTAAGGACCTAAAATGTATTTCATTATAGACAGATTCGTTATAAAGGGATTTATTTATGCTTATTCAAGTGAGATTTGACAGGGATCTAAAATAAATTTCGTTATAAGGGGATTCCACTGTATATATATTTTACGTATTTTTAAATATTAAAAAATAAATATATTTTTTATCAATCTGGAACATATATCTCTTCATCACTTTCACTTTCCAGCTGATTGTTTCTCACAGGTGCGCAGATTTCAGTGTCAGTCATCTCTCCATAGCGATCAAGATCTTCATCAATAGAAATATCTTCGTGTGATGGCCTTAGCAAACTCTGCAGTCTACTATATTTCCAGGTACTCATTTTGAAGCTCAACTTGAGCGAGGAAACGCAGTTTTTATCCACTGCCTGGCTCGTAAAACATCCATCAATTGCATCTTTGTCAGGGGCCCCCATAATGCAGAGAATGGAATTAATTCTTAGCTGCGTAGCCAACTGCGCAGCTTTCTGTAGCACCAAATTTGATTTTTCGCTCGCATTTGCTTGAACCACTCAATGACAGCCTGCTTTTTGTCTTCGTTTGAACCTATTTGTTGTCGTTTTCTTTTGTATATTTCTGTTATTCGAAGCCTCAAATCTAATATTGTCTTCTTTAGCCTTAATACTGGCCACAACCTATCGAACGATGCAAAACTGTTGCTATGGTAAGATACTTAGATTCTAGCTGATTCAAAATTTTTTTTAGCTTTGCTGCACTGACAACGACTTTTATTGATGTAAAATTAAATTAAAAACAAGCTAAATTATTTAATATGATTATATGTGAATCAATATGTTTACTTCTCATCCCCATGGTAATATCTAAACAGTATTAAAATTAACATTTGTTTTTTTTATATTATTTTAATAAATTTTAAATTTAAATTGGCTTTTAGGGTGTCACATTATGCTAACCACATACATATTATCGACAAACAAATGTCACATTAACCGCACTCGACTCAACTATGATTTGCGTCTTTGTTTTCGCTAGCACACTTTCTTAACTTTCTGAAAAAGAAAATTATTTTTATTTGAAAAATATCTTCAAATAGTAAAATTAAATGATCGATTATTGAACCTGTTTTGACCAATTTTCTTTGCTTACTCTCGTCGTATATAGTATCTTTCGGATATAATAAAAAATCGGTGTTGGTGCGAGATTGAGCACAGCGCGGTCGTGGTGCTGCGGGGCCGGGTATATAGTGCTTCCAGGTCTTGGGTGGTGGAAACATAATCTCACCGTGACGGGGGCGGAATCGCGCTTTCATTCTATCATCAGTTTTCAGGGTTATTATCTTGATCACATTCTCGGCAGGTTTCAGGATACATTTACCATAGTATTGATACTTGTTGTTATCTCTCAGCGCTTTTGCCTCATCAACTACACTAGAGACCCCACTTGGTACGGACGCTATGAATCCCTTTACGGTCGTCAATTCGATTTCAAAAGTTCAGTTAATTAGAATTCACAGTATTTCGTGGTATTCTAGCTCCGGAATAAGTGCAACTGCTATCAAATATCATTCAATCAGTGATCGATTTCGCAATAATCGCCCAAAACAACAACAATATTCACAGGGGTCTCGATGCCAACCGAATTGACAATGGAACCTCTGACTGACTTATCGGTATTCAAATCGACACTCGTCACGTGAGACACATTGTTCGTATCATTTGCCTTTTTACGGTCCATTAGACTTTCAGTTGCTTAGAAATATTTTTCGTGTACATCATTTTCGTGTGTACATCATAAACGTAATTGCCTTATGATCAGTTCGCAAAAGGAAATTCTTTCCGTATAGAAAGTGTTTAAAATGTTGGGCAAAATAGTATATAGCAAGTAATTCTTTCCTTGTTATGCAGTATCCGAGTTCATATTTATTTAATTTTTGGGAACCGTATGCTATTACTCTTGCTGTGACAGAACTGCTCCAATTGTGTCGAAACTGGCGTCCGTATCTAAAATAAATTGTTTCTCGAAATCTGGATAAGCCAAAACAGGAGCCTTTGTCATCTGTTCCTTAAGTTTCCGAAATGCCACTTCACATTCGTCAGTCCATTTTAAATTTTTCCTATTATTTTTATCACAGATACTTTCTAAAGGTTTAGAATATTGTGCTTAATTCTTAATAAATTTATTATAATAATTTCTTAAACCCAAAAAACTCCTGAGATGTTTTATACAAGGGGGACTCTGAAAATTATTAATTGCTTCAATTTTGCTCTCATCAGTTTGAATACCATCTTTACTATTATATATCCAAGAAACTTAGTTTTCTCAGTCATAAAGTGACATTTCTCGGGATTTATTTTAAGTCCTGATTCTTTGATCTTGTCAAAGACATGTGCAATCCTTGATAAATGTTCTTCACTGGTTCTCGTAAAAATCAAAATGTCATCCTTATACACCATTGCTTCCTTCCAGTTTAAATCTCCCAACACTTTAGTCATAAGCTCTTGAAATGTAGCCGGTGCCACTGTTATTCCAAAAGCCATTCGCCTGAAGTAAAATTGTCCATCTTTAGTCGAGAAAGCTGTTTTGAGTTTTGAATCTACTTTTAATTCCACTTGATAGTAGGCATTTCCTAAATCCACTGTACTAAAGAATCTTGTTCCATTAATGCTGTTTAGCATGTCATCAACATTTGGCATGTGGAAAGCTGGTCTCAATGTGATTTTGTTTAATTGCCTAAAATCGACGCACAGCCTAATTTCACACTTTTCCTTTTTCCAAACACACACTAATGGGAAATTCCATGGAGATTTGCAACGTTCGATTATTCCATTTTGTTCAAGATTTTTAAGTACTTCTTCCAGTTTTGTTTCTGAATGCTTGGGCTGTCTCCATGTGTTTCAATCTTGTTCTTGTCAGTGATGTTCTACCAATGTCCTTTAAAAAGAGATTTATATTTAACTAAAAGATATAGCATCTGTGTATCCAATCCCTTAAGAAAAATTTCATTCAACCACTGTAATCTATTATCGTCTGTTAGATTTTCCCGTATATAACAAATCTGGTTTTTATTATTATCTTCAGTTATATTAATAGTATCGAATTATTTTTCTTTTGGTTTTTTCTATTTTATACCGGAAATATCATTAATTAGATTTTCTTTTATAACATTAATTTTCGCTCCCGTGTCTAATAAACATTGCACATTTTTCCCATTTATTTTAAAGTTTATACTAGGTCTTCCACTTTATTGTACTGAATTTTCACTTTAGGATTTCCCAAATTTATTTTATTAGTTGCATTTAAATTATGAATTGACTTATTAGACAATCTAGTGTTATTTTTCCAGTCTCATGTAAGTTATCATTAACATTTGTATTATTATTTTTCTGTAATCGAGAGTCTCTATTTTCAACAGTTATATCAATTTTTACATTTCTATTTTCATTTATTTTTAATTTATTATTATTTTTAATACTATCCTTATTATCATTATTATTATTTCTTTTATTATAATCAATTAATTCGGCACACAAACACTCATTTTTTTGAAAAAAATTATCTAATTTATACAGCATACACATTTCATGGGGGTCATCATTCAATACAAACAATTTATGAAGGATATTACGCAACACACAATTAAACATACAATCATTCATAGAATCAAACAAACAACAGCAAACCCGATCTTCTCGTTTTCCTATTGAAGCACACTGTTCATCTCTCCCTTTGACCGTGCATCCTCGTTTTCCAAATTGCGTTCTCGATTCATTTCTCCATTGAAATATTTTTGTCTCGGTTCATCAGGATATTCTATTCATTCGGCACTGTTGAAATTTTCGTCTTCGAAGTTCATTTCCGCAACTGTAAATCTTTTTCTCTAATAATCTCTTCGGCTTCTTGGAAAAAAGTCCTGTCTTTCTTTGAATCTGTTCTTGTTCTGATGACATTGTGATCGAAAATGTCCCTTTTGTTTGACAGAAAGAACATTTCACATTGGGACAATCT
>MQRK01234460.1:0-10376 GCA_001938485.1 Girardia tigrina
GGTAAGATTTTAATTAATTAATTAATTAAAATCACTAATTTTTGTTTTGTTTTTAGAAGGCCTCAAAGGAGCCCCGGAGGACCGCAAGGAACCCCCAGTCGGAATCAGGGAACCCCCCCCGGACGACCCTTCGTCCCAAGAAGCTCGAGACCAATTTAAACTTAACCGAGGACAGTCGAGTTAGACTGTCCTCAATATATTCCCCAAAAGTTCTCGAGCGTACAGGATGGGGGTTGTAAAGGAGGGTTTCCTTGGTCGTAACACTTTACTACTTGCATCCTCCGGATCTATACTCGTTTGATCGAAGCTTGTTGTGACGATTCTTGGTAATTCGATTTCACGATTTGGTGAACTGGGCATTTTAATCGAGCTTTCAATGAACGTCTTTTTTGCGTTTTTAGATTTACTCATTTCATGTTGATAAGCCTCTTCGATACATGGAATGACGAGTGTTATACAATCCGATGTCGATATAACTGAATTTACCAACT
This sequence comes from Girardia tigrina, assembly GCA_001938485.1. NCBI lineage: Eukaryota > Metazoa > Platyhelminthes > Tricladida > Dugesiidae > Girardia > Girardia tigrina. The sequence continues at coordinate 492 of MQRK01234460.1, forward strand.
TTACTGGAACATATTTCCATGATATAATTTTGGAATTTGGCCAGATCATAAATATAATCATTATTATTAGAATGATAGATTATATAGATATAAGAGTGAGCAATTGTGGTCGAAATTTATCGTCAATAGGGAAAAATTCGTTTAATTATTTGTCGGTACTTTGGAAGCATTGATATACATTAGAATTTTAGAATGACTTCTTTCAATATGTTGGACCCTTTGACTTTGAAATTTCACTTCAGATGATCCACTGTAAATGATTGAAGTTGTTTTTATCTTAAAAGTCATTTTGAAGACTGCCAAAGTTATACAAACAAAGTTGTTGGTTTCGTGTTTGCGATATGCTACATCATGAATTTTGGAGTCTCCATGTTAGGAATGACGATGGGTATTAACAAAAAAAAATAAAACAAATCTCCAAAAAAACCATCACATATCCAATATGCAACACGCTCAAGAAAGCCTATATACAGTTACCACTTAGACAAAACAAGGTCATGTACAAACCCGAAAGCAACACAACACCAATCTTACACAAGACACACGGAAGTAGGTTATTACAATAACCGTCAGCAATCTCAGCAATGTCAAAATATAATCGGCAGTAATATCAGCAATGTCAAAATATAATCGTCGGTAATGTCAACAATGTCAAAATATAATGGCCAGTAATGTCAGATAAGACAACCAAATTAATTGTAAGTTAAATTAATTGTGATTGATTTCATTATTAAATTTTGAAATTCAAAATTTTTTAATTTTTATTTTGTTTTATAATTGCCTATGGCAATTTATGTATAATAATTTATTATTTGATATTGGGGAAAAAACATTGAGAGGGAAAATATAACCCACTTCTTTCTTCAATTTTCTTTCTTTTTTCAATTTAATGTGACTCTAATTTCCTCTTTCTGTTTGACTTCTTTCCATACACATAAGATACAAAAAATAAAAATACAAAAATTAATAAAGCAACAAGGTTTACTCTAGCAACATGAAAAGAGTAAAAATAATTACATCAACGAAAACCACACAGACAATGAAATATATGTGACAACAACAAAAAGAAAGAGAGGTCGGTATTACACACACGTAGTGAAAGACAAACATATTAATATTCATACAAACAGAGAGCGTTCACACTACATAGCCCCCCCCCCTAAGTACACGGAGTGATAAAATTCTTTGTTTTAAGATAATGTAATTTTACTCGATTAGTTTCACGTTACGAATGTTATATGTTTTTGATTTTCCGTTTTTCAAAATGGTGATGGTATTTGTGTTTGAATTTGTTACTTCATATGGTCCCTCATATCTTTCGTTAAAATTGTTTGTGTTCTGTATTTTGATAACAGCGGTTTTATTTGTGTGGCTATGTTCTAATTTTGATGACTTTTTGTCTGATCTTTTACTAAATAATTCGAATTTATATTTACTTTCTGTTAACTTTTCATATTGAGAAATTTTATCTGTGGAATTTGGTTTAAGTCTAAGAGCTAGCGCTGTCTCAGGTAGTTTTTTCAACCAGTTATGGTTCTGGCATTTTGTTCTTAGAGTCTGTTTTAGATAGCGGTTAAAAATTTCTATTTTGCCATTACATTGTGGATTATATGGTGTTTTTCTTAATTTTTCAATGTTGAATTTCTTGCAGAGATTACTAAATTGAATTGATTCGAACTGTTTACCCTGATTGCTTATTATGCGTTTAGGTGGGCCATATCTGGCTATCCAATGTTTTTCAAACTTTTCGCAGATTGTTAAAGATGATATGTCTTTTGTTGGTATATTCTCGAACCAATTTGTTTTGCGATCTATGATGCATAATATATATTTATAGTCTTTATTTGAAGGAAAAGGACCTATTAAGTCAACATGTAGAAATTCTAGTTTGTTCAGTTCCTCGAAAGTTGTTTTTTTGATTTTATGTTTTCTTGTTGATTTGTTTTTGTTACATGTTATACAATTTTTGGCGTAACTTTTAACGTCTTTGTGCATGTGTCTACAGCAAGGTTGTTGTCTGAGTATTTGGTATGTTGTTTCGCTACCATAATATCCAATTTCGTGTATGTTTTTTATGCATGTGTTTTTAAGATGGATGGGTATAATTGGACGATTGTTACCGAGTATTGATTGGATGTATCATATGTTTTTGATTTTCTTTAGTTTGAGGGATGTGATCTTGCATTCCTCTATTGATTCTTGTTGTTTGTCTATTAGTTCCTCTAGGTTTATTTGATTAAAAAAATTTATTGAGTTGATCGTATTACGAAATAAAAAATCTGCGACTATGTTGCTTTTTCTTGGTATATAGTGTATTTTGCAAACAAATTGAGATATGTAGCATGTTTGGTTTAATTGGCGTGGACTTGGGTTCTTTAATTCTAGTACGTGAGTTAATGGTTTGTGGTCTGTGTGGATGTTAAAACTTCTGTGTTCGAGATGTCCCTGGAAATGTTTTATGGCTCTATAAATAGCCAGTAATTCACGGTCAAATGTTGAGTAACGGGATTCTGTATTGTTAAGTTTTTGTGAGAAAAATGAAATTGGAACGTCTGTTGGATTAATATTTTGTGATAGTACAGCACCTATTGCGATGTTTGATGCATTTGTAGTTAGTGTTAATTGAGTGTGGTGTTGTATCATGTATAATTTTGTTATGTTAGATAATTGTTTTTTTATATGATCAAATATATATATTTGATCATATAAAAAAACAATTACCTAACATAACAAAATTATACATTTGTCCAATGTATTTTTTCTAAATTCTTTTTGTTCCTGATCATGTCGGTTAATGGAGCCAATAATGCCGAGCAATTTGGAATAAATTTATGATAAAGATTTATCATTCCTCAAAATCTTTTTATTTCCTGAGTGTTTTTTGGAGGTTGGATTGTTTTTATAAATTCCAGTTTTTCTTTAATAGGAGAGACTGTTCCATTTTCAATTGTATGACCCAGGAAGTTTATTTGTTGTTTGTCTATTTCACATTTTCCTACATTTAAACTGAGACCGTTTGTTTTAAGTATTTCTATGACTGTCACTACAAGTTCTTTATGTTGTTCAAAGTTATTACTACCAATAAGTATGTCATTAAGGTAAACCACTGTGTAATTGAGTTTCGAAAGTATGTTGTACATGTGTCTTTGAAAAGTCGCTGCGGCCTTCTTTAATCCAAAAGGCATTTTTAGGTATTCAAATAACCCGAAAGGTGTGAGTATGGCGGTTTTTTAATGTCATCTTCAGTCATAGGGATTTGGTGGTAAGTCTTTTCCAGATCCAATTTGGTAAAGTACTTTGCTTCAGCTAATCTGGTGGTAACATCGTTGATTAGTGGAACTGGATATTCGTCTTTGATTGGGATTGCATTCAATCTTCGGTAATCGCCGCAAATTCTCCAGGTGTTGTCCTTCTTTTTTTCATAAGGAGTGATGATGACCAATTAGAATCGGATGGTCTGATTATATTTTTTTCTATTAATTCATCGAAAGTATTTTTAGCTTCTATGAGTTTTTCATTTGGCAGGATTCTAATTTTCGTATGAACTGGTAAACCCTTGCTTACTATTTGGTGAGTAATGATATTTTTTTTAATTTCCGATGTGTTTAATATGATTTCTTTTGACCATTTTGTTAGAATAATGTCATTTTCTTCAGCTATGTTTGTAACTTTTTTTCTGGAGTTATTAATGGCGATTGTGTTATGTTAATATTGTGAATCATGTTTATGTTTATTTCTGATGTTTTGGTGATGTTGTGCATTGTTTTTGTGGTCTTGTTTTTAGGTATATTGTTATTCTGATTTATATTGCGTGTCTTTTCTGTTTTCTTAATCGACTTATTGTTGATATAATGTTGATGCATTGTTTTAACAGTGTTGTGTGATTTTGTTGTGTAATTGTATATTGAATTGCAGTAGGTTGTTATTTTGGTTCTTGGTATGTAATGTTTAATTGGTGATTTTGTTTGTATGTGTGCTATATTGATGTAATCATTTTGTATGTTGTTAATGCGGTTGATTAATTTATGATTTTTGCAGTCAACGAGTAGGTTGAAATATGATAAGAAGTCTGCTCCAATAATTGGTCTTGGGAAGTTAGCGATTATGAAATTCCAGGAATATGTTTTCTTTGTAAATGTAAGATTCAAAGTTTTAGAGCCAAACGGGGTTATTTCTATACCGTTAGCGGCATATAGTTTAATATTGCTGTAGTGATCTGGATGAAAGTTTGAATGATTTGGTAGAACTGACACAACGGAACCTGTATCAACAAGAAAACTATAACGTAAATTTAATGAATGCAGCGTGAATATATTACAGATGTCACCTAAATTTGGTGCAGATTAGGTGACTTTTTTAGTTTGACTTATTTTTGTTGTAGTTATATGGTGAAGTACAATGGAAAGCGTTGTCTCCGAAATTTGTGTGGTAATAACAATAAGAATTTTGGTTTTTCAAATCGTTTCTTCTGTCAGGTATATATTGCATCCGATTTGTAGTAAAATGATTTTTTTCTGTTTATTTCAGGGCTTTTTTTGTTGCGTTCTTTTAGAATTTCAATTTCCATATTAAGTTTTTCTATTTTGTTTAAAAGAAAATCTATAGTTTGTTTGTCGTTTTCGGGTTTTGTAAATATTTTGTTGATGTTGTTTATAGTACTTAAATCGTTGTTATGTATTTCGTCTGCCAATAAACCTTGTTCTTCGAGGTTTAACTCTTTGTTTGCTAGAAGGATATTTTTGGTGCTATTAGGTAAAATTCTATGAAAGAAAAGTTTTATTAAAGTTGGATTTGGGGTATTATTTTCATCTTTTAATTTACTTGTTAGTACTGCTAAATATTCGGAGGGTTTCTTGTTACCTAGGCTGTTTCCTTATAACATTCCTCTAACACTTTGTCTAGGTTATAGGGATAAAATTATTTCAGAATGTCTTGGAGTTCTATTAAAGGTTTGTTGGATTTGGATAATATGTTTAGTTTATTGTTGATTTTATTTAATATTTCGTGTGGTAGTTGGTTTATTATGTGTGTAGTGATTGTTTTTTCATTGTATATACCGTGGAATTTGAATAAGTTTGTGCAAATTTCAAACCAATTGTTTATGTGTTGTCTGTTATTTGCTGGGAATTCAGGAATTTTGAAGTGTAGTTTGTTTTATTTTTGTTGGACATGTTTTATATCTGTAATTGGTTTAAAATGAATTGGGTTCTGTGTAGTGAACACTTCTGACACCAAAATATAAAGAAATAATCTATTCGTAATACAAACTCTGAAAATACCAATAAACTATTTCTCTATATTAAAATTTATAGAAACAGTTTTATCAAACTATATATTGTTTAATGAACCTATTTCCATTGTAACTTATAAGTAACGAAATGAATAACCAATTTAATTAAATGAACTAATTTAATCTGAATTAATAAATTTACATACAGTTGCCAATTGGTTTCGTTACCATAAAGAAATAGAGTCTTAAAATATAGTTGGCCAATATCGCAGGAATAATTTAATTTTTCTTGTCACGAAATTGTCAGTAATTGTTAACGATGTCAGCAATTGTCAGCAAAGTCAAAATATAATCGTCAGCTATCTCAGCAATGTCAAAATATAATCGTCAGTAATATCAGCAATGTCAAAATATAATCGTTGGTAATGTCAACAATGTCAAAATATAATGGCCAGTAATGTCAGATAAGACAACCAAATTAATTGTAAGTTAAATTAATTGTGATTGATTTCATTATTAAATTTTGAAATTCAAAATTTTTTAATTTTTATTTTGATTTATAATTGCCTATGGTAATTTATGTATAATAATTTATTATTTGATACTGGGGAAAAAAACAATGAGAGGAAAAATATAACCCACTTCTTTCTTCAATTTTCTTTCTTTTTTCCATTTACACATAAGGTACAAAAAATAAAAATACAAAAATTAATAAAGCAACAAGGTTTACTCTAGCAACATGAAAAGAGTAAAAATAATTACATCAACGAAAACCACACAGACAATGAAAGATATGTGACAACAACAAAAAGAAAGAGAGGTCGGTATCACACACACGTAGTGAAAGACAAACATATTGATATTAATATAAACAGAGAGCGTTCACACTACAACACTCACTAAAAAAAGGCAAGCAAACGAAATAACTCAGATACAATATCGTAACCTCGTGGACAGTTAGGATAGCCAAATTACAGGATGGTTTGAAAATTAATTGCGAGAATTCTTCTTTTTCGGTGATGGATATTTGATAACTGAAACAAGCTTCGTCGGATGCAATAATCAACCCAATATTGTAGTCTAGTAATTTTTAAAATTTATGTTTTTAAAATTGCTATTGATTTTTTTTAAATCAATTTCAAATTCATTATTCTGTTTCTTTAATTTCATTTTATGTTTAATTGCTGACATGTAGTAATGAAACATTTACTTCCAATAAATTGTTCACAATTGAACCGTATATTCGCTCATCTTGGTTTAAATAAAAAACAAATAACAAAAAAATTCAAAAAAATCCACAAATGAATGATCAATGTCCACATCCGTAATATACACCCAGAACAAATACACTCACTCAGCAAAATAAAATTGGCAAAAAAATATTACATAAGGACAAAAGGCTGTCAGTGGACAAAAAGTAGAGAAAAACAAAAAAAAATAGTGCAACAAAATAAGCAAGACACTACATAAATGGTACACTACACCCCACACGTGACTCGATTTGCCATACATAATGGGACGATTTGGGCACAGTGATTACGAGGCTCACATGGAAATAACTTAAAAACGAATATCACACACAGATTCCTCATCATCAGTATACACTATAAGTGTATTAACAAATTTCAAATAATCTTTCTCAATGCTGTATTCAAAAAGTTACAAAAACACAAAAAAAGTTTTTTTTCATTAGATTTTTTAACACAAAAAAGATTCGAATTCAAATGAATTTTTTTCTCTCTTAATGCAAAGTTTACCGCTAACATCGTATATGTATCTGGGCCTCTATGATAGCTGAAAGTAATCCCAGTTTTGCTAGATTAAACTCATTTGCTCATGTAGAGAAATCGGAGCTGACCCAATTTGCCCCACCTTACAGTACTTTGTTTATAAGTTTTTTAATTATTTAATTTGTTTTTAAACTTTCGTTTTCGTTCCAAATATGTATTCAGGTTTCTTCTGAATTTGGTATAATTAGGGAGTTGTTAGATCGCTGATTTAGTTTCAGGTTTTGATAAATTTACATTGGTAGGGAGTTGGTTGTTTCGACTCCAACGCTTCTCCTCTGACGTTTCTTCTCCACGCCTTTCTTCTCAGAAGTTTCTCCTTCGGTCATTTTTTTCTCTTTGGTCATATCACCTCCGGTCGTTTTTCTTTGAGCTATTTATCCTCTTGTTGTTTCTCCTTTGATCGTTTGCTCTCCGATTATTTCTCCTCTGACGTTTCTCCTTCCGGTATATATATTATTTAATTTTATACTTCATAGTTAAATATACCTTATAGTTTTGAAGATAATATCCTAAATCCCCGACGAATTGTCGCCTCCAAAAAAAACCCCGACGAATTGTCGCCCTCGACAAATTGTCGCCACGACGAATTGTGTTCTGACAAATTTTCTACGACCAATTGACGTGTTCCCCTTGTAAAGTACTATGTGCAGCTTCTACATGCTTATTGGTGCGAGCTTAATAATACAGTGTTTTCTAATAAAATGAATATATTTCAGGAGGAAATTGAGATTTTCGACGATAACCGTCTCGCATAGGACGATTAACATAATTATCCGCTAAATAATTTACTAATGACATTAATTCGTCTGATGATTCCTTTACTAATGCTTTAAATCCCTTATTAATTTCCTTCAATGGAACAAAGGCTAAAGCTGGAAGCACACGAGCTTGGAGAGCGAATTCTGAATCAGTTTAATATCTTTGTTGCTAAGAGAACTCACACATTTGACAGAAAATTTATTACATTCACATTTCCTATCATCTTTATGATGATCAATAGCAGTGGTGGCCAAACTGGGTGTCTATTATATTTTGTTTTATTATATTAGTATTCTTCAATTAATGATTAAACAATTTGAACAGTTTCAATTTTTATTTGATAAAATAATATAAGTCAGTTTCTTTATTAATTTATTTATAAAGTATAAAAATTAAAAAATACATGTGACGTTAGATGAGAAACGACTGGAGGAGAAACGACCAGAGGAGAAACGTCGGAGGAGAAAGGATACTTCCCATTTTGGTATTATGTTTCTTCGTAGATTTTGTCTGAAATTTAGGCTAATTTTTCAGTGTATGTTATCATACATTACAAGTATTTTTATTCTATCCTCTGGTAGTGCTCTGAGAATCCAATTTCAAAGAAATTCTTTGTTTTTTTCCAATATGGTTTAGTTTAATTTCAAAATCTTTGGATAATTCGCTGGGGTGGTGGTCACCTAGGTTTGTGCTCCCTATGTATTCTTTTTATGCATTTCTTTTGTTTACTCTGTTATTTTTTAGTAAGTTTAATTTCATTTTTTTCTAGTATTTTTCATTTTGAAGTATATCAGATACATGATTCTACAGTGTTTTCCGGGTAATCTTGTGAGTATTATGGCATATACTATTTTTCTGGAGTGTTTTATAGGAAAACGATACCGAAAAGATTGAAAGCCAAGTCATTGCTGAGTTATTTTTTCGTCTGTGAAATAGTCTTGCATTGAATGTTTGTTGTTTGATTTCTAATATTTTTGCAATTGTTGCGTTCATTGTCACTTCCCAACAAAATAAAAATCAAATCAATCAACAATCAATTCATCAACCAACCTATTCAACAAGAAACTCAAACACAAATTACAACAAAATCTTAAATCAAAGAAAAAACATTTTTTTGTGATATTAATTAACCCTAATCCTAACCCCTAATGAAAAAACTTGTACAGTTTTTTATTTTCAGTTTTTGATATGTGTATTTTTCCAGGAAAATCTTTTCAATATTTATTGTTACTATTGATTATTTACGAAACTATTTAAATGTAACGAGTTTGTTTGAACATTCCAAAATAAATATTACACAGCCTCGAATTTCAACTTTTTTTAATCTACCGTTATTCTCACTCACGGCATTTCCAGATGACCGGCAAATATTAACAAATTATTTAGGAGAACATCACTTGAGAAGCAATATTTGCTTTTTGAGTATTCTTTTTCTTTGATATATTTGTTTGAACTTGTACTGAATTGTGATGGGTTTTTATGTCTGTTTGGTTTGTTTTATGTTTACTTCTCACACTTAAAACTTCCTTTTGATTTAAAAAATATAATAACTATTAATTTAAATATTATGAAACATTAATTGTTATTTCCTTTGTTAGATGTAATTGGAACATCCTTAAAATTATTATTAAAATTTAACTCCAACTGTTGGTGCAAGAGCCAGCGCAGCTTTGTGGCTGCGACGCGTTGGCGATGGTGGGTGGGTTGCGGGACGCTGGGGTTTAAATTAATAATCTCACTGATTTCAAATTTCCCGATTGCCGTTTCCAACGTTATTCGCACATCTTTCTCTGGCTGATCAAATTCGATTCTCCAATTCCTCGTCCAAAAGGTTCCGGATTGCATCGCGGTTTTAGCTGGCACAAATATTCTGGCATTTCTAGCTTGATAGCTGTAAAGCTCACTCTTTTTTTCTATAAAATATGTAGGCCAAAGCTTTAACAAATAATTACTTAAAAATTACAAATAAATAAATATTATAACTTATTGCTATTATTAGGTTGTTCGATATGAAACGGGTCAAACTTCACACCTTACATTTCAATCGCGTATAACTTAACTTTGAACTATCGTATGAAAATAAATAAGGTATTTCTTGACAGATAT